>JADLZL010003623.1:0-51796 GCA_015844335.1 Chrysopogon serrulatus | reverse complement strand
AGTCATTCAAAAGTTTTCCTAGCAAGTTATCAGCTAGGTTTTAGTTGCAGGTAGATACAGAACTTCCCTTTAAAGTGGCACACTCACACATGTGTGCTAAAGTTAACAGAGGCCGACCTATGCCCAACGTGGTAGACTCTCCTTTTCACCTTTCGATAACCACTAACAAGTTAGAAAAGATTTTCATACTTGATTAAAGACAGAACTATGTCGCGTTAACGGTTATACTCCCAGCTTTTGCTTATAGATAAATCCTTAGGCAGGACACGAGAGCATCATGTACAAAGCTAAATGCTGCAACACCCTATATCCATGTTGCTACAACAATGCTGGTTGGACAAACTGTATAATTATTAATTGGAATATGAGATCTTGTAACACACGCGATGGGGAGGGTGGATTAGGCTAGAGGATTGGAGGAGGGGCGCGCGCCCGCCATGAGGGCGGCACGGCTGCTGGCGGGCGGCGGTGGCTTGGGAGAGGAGGAGAGAGGGAGCGAGGCGTGGGAGAACAGGAATAAAGGGAATTAACTCAATTACTTTCTTGATCCATCCGATTACAATCTCTTTACATTTATAGTCCCGATTGGACTCTAAAAGGCAACGAACCTTATCGACTGGATTCTTTCTTTTTACAAATTTACCTAATATCTCAAAATATCTCTAATAAATATTAATTAAGATAACTGCACGTGGACGTGGGACCCCATGGGGAGGGCTAGGGTTTGGGGTGCTCGCAGCCCACGTCGCCGCCTTTCTCCTTTTCTAGGCTTTTGGGCCCAATTGATCATTGCTTCTGTGTCATGCGTGGCGTACGTGTGACAGGTCTATTTCTAGTTCATAACTTTTCATTTAAAACAATGTTGTGTCAATGTCAAATACACTCTACAAAAACTAGGGAGAGTGAATACAAAAGAATATCATATTGATTCTAGTCTAAACTGATGTACATATATATGCATTTGAGATGGTAAGGAGGCTATGCGCTGACAAGGTGAGCTCTCAGGTTATCCTAGGAGACGTGACATATGACTTGATGCACATTTGCTAATGCACTTGATTTTCAAAGGCACTTGGCTCATTCAAGAGGTATAGTTTCTTACTGTCTCTGAAAACCATCCATTTTCAGAGAATTTCATGTAGGGCCGAACGGAAAAATTAATCTATCTCGTGGAAATCCATTTCACCAACATCAGAAAGTGCATTCGTATAGCGCATAAGCCATCAAGTGAGACATGCAAACGTGAATCTAATCGCGCGCATAAGCTATAAATGGTAATAGGCCAGGCTCCATTTAGGTAGGGAACGGACTTGATCAGTGCAATCTACTTATTAACATACTCATGCATGCATGCCAGCTCTAGGCACGCAACAAATCACAAACCTATATATATATATATATATATATATATATATATATATATATATATATATATATATATATATATATATATATATATATATTGACCTGCTTGCCTTCCGTTCAACATGAACTGGCCCAAGCCATGCTTAGGTATAAAACATCGGCAACCATATTGCCATGTTTACAAACATGAATGAAAAGGAGGCCTCTCTGGATGCCATACACACTGCTGGTTTGATTGGTGCATGCTTAATCCGACATATATATCGTCAAGGAATAATATATAGTAACTACTGTCATAGTCCAGTATAGCCAATATGGGCTATAGAAGTATGGAGCCCATACCGGGCCAATCAGGCCTAGCATGAACAATAACCACAGGTGCTATAGCACAGTGTACTATAGCAATTGGGTTATGAAGAATAGGTTTGCTTGTAAGTACGTCAAGTCAAGTCGAATCAAGGCCTTGTTCTCTTTACATGCAAGTTGCAAGTTTTTGCACCCTCTCTCCATCACATCAATTTCTACCCGCATATATGGAGCATTAAATGTAAGTAAAAAAATAACTAATTATACAGTTTAGTTGTAAATCACGAGACGAATCTTTTGAGCCTAGTTGGGCCACGATTGGACAATATTTATCAAATATAAACAAAATGCTACAGTGCAGGGAATGCAACTTATTTTCGAACTGAACAAGGGCCAATTTGCGAACTGAGCGATAGCTCAGCTGGTTGGGTTTCTTGTGGTGGAAACTGCCCATCCGGGTTCAAGTCCCAGACTTGACACGGGTGCTCGCATTTTCCTGGATTTATCCAAGATTTAATGGCGCTATGCTTTCAGTGGTAGGCAACGTGCGCGTCGACAGCGAGGCGTATGTGGTGACTTCGTCAATCTCTATCTCAGTTCTTCGAAGGTGCTCATAGGGGTAGGGTGTGCGTGCGTGTGTTCATAGGGGTGAGTGTGCGCTCGTGTATATGAGTGTCTCAGTGCATGAATCGGGTTTTAAAAAAAAAAAAAGTCAAATCAATTCCTCCCTATAATTATAATTATAAATATAAAGAGAGATGCATCCTTTTAGGCTTAAGCAGATCAAGGTAAAACCACTCTCCCCCTCTCCCTCTCTTCCCCTACCACCGCCGCCGCCCCTCTCCTCTCCCTGCGCCAACGCCAGCAGAAGCCGCCGCTGCCGACCTGCCCTCACCACCGCACATGCAGCGGCCCACCACTGGCCTCCTACCCTAGCTGTCGCGCCCAACCACCATCAGCCAGGACGACTGCAGCTTGCAGCTGCCACTGTTCCTCCCCCTCTATAGGCATGGCCAACCCTAGGGCTGCCGTTCTTCCTCCCCTGATTTCCCCAATTCCCTCTCTAAATCAAGGGGAAGTCACCCCTGATCAGACGTCTTACAGTAACATATGGCACTGCAGTAAACTGCGTGTTCTGATTGCACCATGCACCAAACACCAATGCAGCAGCAGAGCTCATTGATAACGCTTGCTACACCTAATCAGCAAAATGCAATTCATCGCTGTCGCAGGACTGAGCAGTCTAGAGCACGTACGTTAAAGGGGTTCAATTCTACGGGAGACTTCGGATGAATGCATGTGCGGCCCTAATTAAGTTTGATGACAGTAGAAATAAGTGAGTGACTATTTTACCACGTACATTACCTCTGAATCTTTACAACAGATCTCGCTCTTCTGCTACCCTATGTTAGTATGTTATAGGTTTTTTTTCATGTTTGTCAAAAAAAAAAAAAAAAAAAAAAAAAAATCTCGTTGCCATGTTGTTGTGATGAGCACCACCTAGATGCCTCTTACTCGTTCAATTCAATGTATTTATGTGCAACATTCAACAAAACGAGTTGAAGACTTTCTCCAATTCTAAATACATAGTACACGATTCTAAATGTACTGTAAGTCAAGTCAAGTCGAGTCAAATCCTCCCTATATATAGTCCCTAAAGTTTTATTGCTGTCCAGGTGCCCATTTCCTGTTTAAGCGGTTCATTCAAAGTGTAAATTTATTAGGTTTGTGATTGGATCATCTAGAGTGAGTTTAGAATTAACTACTTAGAGAATTAAAAGACTTAGATGATCAATTTAAGAGTTCATGGACCTCTATATGCAAGAATGTAGAAAAAAATTAAGGACCTATGGTGCATTTTACACTACAGATTGTGACTATGCTTGCGATTCTCTATTTCCTTGAAAAGGGTGCTCAACCTATAAGAACAGATTATGATATTTTAAGGAAGGCAGAATTCTTTAAAGATAAAGAAAGAACTTTGAGTTTATTGAAGAACTAGATGAATAAAAAAGTAGGAGAGGATCCTTGGTACCTCTTAATTATTTAGACACAATTTGCCTCTTTCTTAGTCCTATTTTTTTTTTGCTGCATTTATATCGTGCCAATCCAACAAAAGTCCCTATTTTATTTCCCTTTGGAGTATATCATTGTTCCTGCTTGCACCGGATGTGGAGACACATACAGCTGCATAGTTAAGCTTAACACAGCGTACTCTCCTCTGAGACAAGATCAATATTCCCTCCGTTCTAGATTATAAGTCGCTTTGATTTTTTTAGTATATCTATTTTGCTATATATCTAGACATATTATTATATCTAGATACATAGCAAAATGAATGAACCAAAAAGTCAAAACAACTTATAGTTTGGAATAGAGGGAGTACAATCCAGAGGTTTTTCAAAAGGGCTTTGACATCCCTTGTACTCTTTTTGGAGTCTTTTGGAGTCAACAAAATCGTTCAGGTTTGGGCTCGCCAATTCTTGGTCTCTTAATCTAGTTATTTCATTGCTACTATTTATATTTTCTACAAAACATTTTTTATATTTATTAATTCGTAAATTTAATGCCCATCCTCCCTTCTCCAAACCTGAGGCTATTCAACTAATTTTCAACAAACATTATTTCTTGATTTCAACTTTTCAAAAGTATTCAGATCTTGTTTGATGAATCACAAGAATTTTTCCTAATCCTGTCTTTACTAACTACTTAATTATTCATGCGTTCCAAAATGAGCCTGATTCAAACTTTTCAATTCCACAACTTTAATTACTCTCAAACTTTCAATTACACAACTTTAAAGTCGTTTTTTTCCTGGACTTTCGATAGCGCAACTTTAATTTTGGCGACAACACCAGTAGTACATCCAGGTCAGTGTCTACGACCAAATTAAATAGACTTGGATTTAGTGTTTGTGCTTTCGTTCACCGTTCTGCAGGACCTACAGCCCATGGCTCTGAGTAGCTATCATTCCGTACCTTATTATTACTACATTTAATACCGGGAGCATGCCAATTTGGGACATCGACAACTCGTACTCTAGGGGTGGAAATGGATATCAAAATTAAAATCCGAGTTATCTGAATTTATATCCGTTAAAATTATAATATGAATATCAGATATTCGTTTCTAATATGAATACTATATCCGAATCCGTTTCTTATTACTTTTGTCTTTTAGATTTCATATTGGTATTTGGAGACTATCTGTATTTATGAATAATATTATATTATATGTACCCATGGAATATATTTAAAAATATTGACTAATAATATTGATTTGTTATACAAATAAATTTCAATTTAATGGTATTAATTCAATATATTCAATTATATACGTTAATTTCAATTAACATGACCAATGATAGCCCCATGTTTTATCTTAGCACTACCTCCAAAATTTCCTTGAGTGCTAAAATCTAGCCGCCAAGGAATAATTATTGAGAACTGCTCTGGTGGTCCTCTTTCTGAAATTTGCACGCATTTTAAAACACCTAGGTAATTAATTAAAATTTAATTTCTTTTGGATCTGGATTAGGGCTGACCCCGTGCCCAGGCCAAGTCCATCGGCTGCCCAGCCCAGCCCGGTGTTTCTCCTCCCGAGTCACACGCACGCACGCACGCACAGAGAAACACCGGGCTGGGCTGGGCTGGGCAGCCGATGGACTTGGCCTAGGCACGGATATGGTCTGCCCCTAATCGAGATCCAAAAGAAATTAAATTTTAGTTAATTACCTAGATGCTTTAAGATGCGTGCAAATTTCGGAAGAGGACCACCGGAGCAGTTCTCATAATTATTTCCCTGGTGGTTTCACTCGGGCTTCAAGAAAAAGCGTGTAATTTTTTTTTTTTTTTGACACAACTGTTTTGAGGTTTGAGGCTCTCAAGAAATTAAATATACTTGGTGGCTCACTAATTTCTTTGACGTTTTATAACTTTTGCTATCGCCCAATCTACCATGACGGTCTCAAACTACTAAGAAAATATTAGCTCAAGACCTACTAAAGGTCTGTTTGGATCCATTAGCATTAAAAATTAGCAGCTAAAGTTAGTGCTGGTGCATCAAATATACCTGCTAATTATTAGCTCAGGACCTAATAACTATTAGTTTTATTAATTAGCAAGTTTAGAGTTGCTAATAGGTGCTAATAGTTAATATACACCTTCAACGGTTCAACCCACTATCCAACCATATCCAAATAAACCGCATGCTAAAAGTTACTTTCTTGGTTCTAAATTATAAACCGCTTTGACTTTTTTTTTTATATCTATTTTACTACATATCTAAATATAATATACATGTAGATATACATAACAAAATAGATACAACAAAAAAAAATTAAAGCAACTTATAATTTAAAATAATAAGAGTAGCAACTATTAGCTATTAGCTAGCTAATTTAAAATGGTAATGCATGCAATCCAAACGGGTCAGCAAGCGAAGGCAACTAGGCAAGGCAGGCCATGTCTGTGTATCACTCGGCACTCGGCAGCAAATAATCAACCCGGTCCAACACCGACACACCGTAGATGAACAACGGTTCACGTCTCATATCGTACCATGCATGCTACTACTATGCAGCAATCTTTAATTGGTACTGCTACGCCAGCCTGAAGACGTCAGGACACAGGCATTAATTCTGCTTCGCACGTAGTAGTAGGTCCCATATATTTTAGTACTCCCTCCATCTTAAAGTAGTTTGATATTCTTAACCATAAATTTGATCATTTATCTTATTAAAAAATTATATAAATATAGCTAAATTTAAGTTATTTAAAAAACATCTATTAATAAAGCAAGCCACGATAAAAAGTAATATTTTATTAAAAAAATGAATAAAATAAATGGTTTAACTTGATTAAAAAATCAAACGTTTTGTAGTTTGGGTTGGAGGAAGTAGAAAACAAAGGTCTGGAAAAGACACATGTGCCTCGTCGTATCCAGCAAATTCATCGAGAAATCCGTCCCTTTTTTCGAAACAGTTTATTCAATAAATCCTGCCCTTCTGGAGACATTCTATTGAATTGATTCTGACAGACACAGTGGATAAAAAATGCAGCCCCACTTCCCTTATTTATATTATGGAGCTCTAGAACAAACTTTCAATTTTTTTTACCGGTTATGGTAAAATAAAGGATACATGTTTTTTCCAGAGTAGAAAACGATGATTATATTTTCTTTTAACCGGTTGATGAGCTCAACATCATGTTTATGATCGTATATGTATGATTTCTATTATCCCTGCTGGTCCACACCAGCTCTTATCATGCAAAAACAGACAATTACTGCTGATCTATCATTGCCGGACAATTTTGGACTAATAACAGTGGTAGGGTCTCACAGTCGGATTTTAGAATGGCCTCACGGTTGGATTTAGGATCAACTGGCGCAGTAATAGATAATTATCACTACCCGTTGGTAATAGAACCCGACAGTAATAGATATCCCTGTCGGGTTATATAATTAACCAACAATGTTATTAAACTAGTCTCAGACTAGCTTGACCAGGGTAAATCCCTTCTAGGCTCCTATTGAAGAATTTGTCCACATTCTTGAGGAGTAGAGCATCACTATGTGTTTTGAGTTTTAGAAACCCCAGGGCTTCTATTGAAGAATTTGTCCGCCTTCCTTTTGCTTTGCAAGCTAGTGCCCATGCAACTTCTTTTTGTGCTCTTCCATGTCATCATAAATGTCATCATAAACAATACTTTCTGTTATTAATTTGCTTATTAAAGATTGAGACCAAAAGGAGAAAGTACTCATGAAGTGAGGATACCAGAAAGAACTGAATTTGTGAGGGTGCCTTTGGCGCTGTGTCCTTTCTAAAGGCGTCGCGAGGCATTTCATCTCCGCTCTGCTGCTCCATTCCTGATGTTCGGTCGTGCTTCAGGTGTCTTCACTGGTGGTGTTCGGCATCAACTCTTTCTTTTGTTTGCCTTTTTAGCTGTTTTTGCTAGTTCTTAGTTGAGGTGCTGCTAGTTAGGTCAGTGTTTTCGACCAAGTTGAGTTGCTGCTTGGGTTGTCTTGACTAAGTTGGCTTAGTGAGGTTCATCGGAGCATCTAGTTGCTTGAAGTTAGTGGTTTCTGGTTGGAGTTTCAAGTTGCTAGGTAGGTCGTGTTGGCAAGTTGGCTAAGTTGTACGGGATAAGAGGTGCTCTCTCCCTAGTAGTGTGGTATTTTGGGCCCGGTTTTCAGTCAAAAAACTAGGTCAATGCCTTTTTTCTATTTCTTCGTCTAATACAAATCGCGGCAAAACTTTTGCCGTCCCTTCAGAAAAAAATCTTCCTGCCTGTGATATAGGAAAGCCGAAACACTAACAAATCTTCTCCCACAGTTGTTTACCAGGACAGAAATTCCTCCACCTTGAGTAGGTAGTAGATAAATTGATTATTTGATGAGCTGTGCCTACAATGTGCCATATAACCACTGTTTTACGACAGGCGGGGGTGCTTCTCATCACTCAACAGCGATCTGAAGTATAAGACACTGTAGGAGTACAGCATCATGCACAAACCCTGCTGCATGCACAACAGTCAACATGCATGAGCGTACGCGCATTTGGCAAGCACAATAATTTCCATCAAGTAAATCGGAGCTGCAGATCCTTCATATGCCCGCCTACTGCAGCCACTGACATAATTCTCCATTCTAAATTATAAATCATTTTATCTTTTTAAATACTTGCATGCAAGACGACAGTTTCTGATCCGGCTAGCCAAAGCAGTAGCCAAGGGGCAGATGCCGAATTTATGAAGGAAACCTATCTAGTGCAAACTAATTTTCCGTGAAAATCCATACAAACCATGACAAAAAAAGTCATCTAAATTCACAAAAAAATCACACATGTAGATGATACGATGATACATAACCTTGAAAATATCTTGTCCAAACTCGATTTCGTCTGTGAGATATAAAAATAACAAATTTCTAACAAATCATTTAGATAGTTTCTGGCTTGAAATTTATCAATGGTCTATTTACTTGGGTTGCCTACCAAAAGTTACCATACTAAAAATTTAACAAACAGGTGTTGTGTTAAACTTAAACAAAAATATATGTCATATTTGATATATATAAAACGTGGGATCGATGCTGATAAATTTTAGTACCAAACCAAATGGCAGTTTAAAATCTTTTTCTAGGTTTTGATGATTGGCCAATCATCCCGATCGTGAGAATTATTTAGCCTACAATGCGCCGAACTACTGCGTGCTCCGTCCAGGTTATTAAACCCAGAAGCCACTAATGGTTTGCCTATCACACCACCATACGAAAGTAATTGGACGAGCAATAATACAATACTGTATCATTCGCGAGTCTCATCTGTCTAGCTAGCTCCTGTGGTCTTCGTTTACGCACGGTGAACACGATATATAACGTACTCTCCCTTCAAAAAGACGTCGTTTACCGAAAATCAACTTTGACTAAATATATATAAAACATAGTATATAATTAGCATCATTAGAAATATTTTTTAATCTAGTTTTTAATAAATATATTTAGAGATATAAATATTGCACATATTTTCTAAGAATTAAATAAAACTTGCAGCATGAAAATAAAAAACGATGATTTTTGGAATGGAGTGAGTACAACTAACTTTATATCTTCATAGGACAAGTGTGTATAAGGCCTATTAGGATGCTACCTAAGTAAATTCAGGATCCATTTAGGTGAGCAAATTTTTTTTATAAACTGCGACAGCCGGCGAAGCCAGCTAATAACTTTTCATAAAGCTAGCAGCTAGCTCTCAGTGGGCTATAAGCTAGGCTGTTTAATTGGAAACAAGACAGACATGAGAAAGAATTAAATAAAAGAGGGATGAAATGAGTTTTGTCTGGATAGAATTAAATGCATACACTACAGGAGGCCCGGCTTTTTCCGAGTGTCAGAGGCACTCGGAAAAGGCCCAAATACACTCGGAAAAGGCTTTTCCGAGTGTGGCACTCGGAAAAAAGGGCACTCGGTAAATCAATTGACGAGAGGCTCTTTTCCGAGTGCTTTAGGATGTCGCTTCGAAAAGGCTTTCCCGAGGGCATCGGCGGCTCTCGGCAAATATTTTGCGCACTCGGAAAAAGGCCCAAATACACTCGGAAAAGTTTAACGGTGGGGACTTGCATGGATGGCACCTAATAAATTTTTTTCCGGGTGTTTTCTTTTCCGAGTGTGACACTCGGAAAAGATCCTCTTTTCCTAGGGTTATTCTTTTCCGAGAGCTAGACACTCGGAAAAGAGCCATTTTTCCTAGTGTTTCCTTTTCCGAGGGCCGGCGCTCGGAAAAGAGCTTCTTTTCCGAGTGCCCGATTTTTGGCTCTCGGAAAAGAGGTTGGCCCTCGGAAAAGGCTCTGTCTCCCGTAGTGACAAGTGCATATGAAACACAAAAATTGGAACTTTACATTATAGAAGGTTAACCATGCATGATTCAAATGTTATTTACTGATGTAATATACTTGAAAAGAACAAAATGAAATCATACACCGATATAGTCCTTACTCCTTAGTATGGTATCGCAACTAATTCTGGGACGGATGAAACCGTCAGGAATTTCATAGCAGAGTGACCCCTCACTACTAACAAGGTCATTTTCATTGGGTTGTCTCATGCTTATTTAATAGATACAGCGTGCAATATACAAGGCATGATCATCTTACGTTTTAGCACAAAATCTAACGCCCTACTACATATTCATAGACACAATGTCATAAGAATTAATTGTCTATTGCCTTCAAAAAATAAACAATTAATTGTCTCCAATGTTGGAGTTGGAGTATATATGACACTATATACATTGTAAAGTTCTTCCTAACGATATCCTACTTTCGATTCCATCCTACTTGGCATCTGGATACTGAAGTATATCGATACAATGCATCGATAATATACCTAATTATGACTCAACCGGTTCATGTAATCACTGGTACAAAAATAATTTTAGGTGACGGTATCCTTTTTATTAATCATGGCGGTCAAAAATCCAACCGCCACGTAAAATACCTGAGATTTACCATGGCGGTCGTTTTCTATTAACCATGACAGTTAAAATTAACCGCCACGATAAATCATTTACCGTGGCGGTCAAAAATAACCGCCACGGTAAATCGGGCATCCGCCACCGTAAATCGAGGCCCAACCCACTAATCCACGGAGCCCACTACTGTGCTAGCTCGTATATAAACAAATTAGGGTTTGGCGCTCCACCCCTCAGCCCACTACTCCCCTCCCCCGCAGCCTTTCTCCTCCCCTCCACCCTCAGGCGCCCTCTTCTTCCCTCCAGAAGAAGTGGTGGCGGTGCCCCGGCACTCTCCCTCTCCCTCCCGAGCCCACCCCCTCTCCCTCTCTCTCTCCCTCCCGAGGCGACGCTGGGGTGGCTCGGCGGCGAAGCGGCGCGGGGGGGCGGGCAAGCGTTCCCCGCCGCTGGCGTGGCAGCGTGCGTGGTGCACGGGTGGCCTCCCCCCGCACGGAAGCGGATCCGAGGAGGCAGTTTTGGCAGCGGAACCGAGCGATGGCAACTCCGGCGAGCACGGGCTGGATTTAGCCGCGCGCCCTTGCCTTGGACGGATCTGGTGCGAGTGGCCTCGACGGCCTCGGATTTGGAGTGGGGCGGCGCAGATTCGGTGCGGCAACGGCTTTGGCGAGCATGGATCGGGCGTCGACGGCCTCGCGGACGCGGGATCGAGAGCGGGCGGCGCGGATCCATGCGGCGGCGGCTTTGGCGAGCATGAAACGGGCGCCGGTGGCCTCGCGGACGCTGGATCGAGAGCGGGGCGGCGCGGATCTGGCGGCGTCGTGGCGGCTCCGGCGAGCATGGGGCAGCTCCGGCGGCGAGCAACAGCGGTGCGGCCCGGGCCCAGCTAGCGGCGGTGGGTCACAACCGCATGGCCCATCCAAGCCCGTTTGGGATTTTTGCTTTTTTTTGTTTTTTCTAATCGATTAACCGTGGCGGTCAAATCCAACCCCCACGGTTAATCATGATTAATGGTGACCTTTGCTTGGTGGCGGTTGAGAAAACCGCCACCATTAATCATTTTTCACCGTCACTATTAAGTTCTTTGTAGTAGTGAATTCTGCATTTCTGGCCACCCTATATCTCTGATCCTCATTAAACCCAAAAATTTAATTTAATAACTTTCCTCTGTCATCGCACTACTACATATATAAAACGATTGAAAGGGAACCTAAGCAAAAGGTCCAAGAGTGTGACCCAAGAAAAAAAAAATGGGGTGGAATTTGGTAACTAAAAACATTTTGAACCTAGGACGTCTCAAACTAATTTGTGCCACACTTACATAAATCTAATAAGCTAACGAGTATATTTGCAATCAAATTTATCTAGTGTTTGTACTTAGCAGTAGCTTACTCACTAAAATAAAAAGAGTTTTCATAATCTATAGCTGAACCTATACATCAGCTAGTTCTCACTCAATTAGCTTCACCATCTTTTATCACAAAAGAAACTCACGAGGCAGATATAAAAGTTACCAGCTATGAATAATCTAAACATATAGCATGAATTAATATAATAGTTGTCCCAAAATTAAGTATGAAGAGTCTTAGTAGTAGCATTGTTACATGATGATGCTTGCATTATAGTGGGCATCAAAGGAGGCTAGATTACAGACAGACACCCCTGTGAAATGATTTTACATGGACTGCATCAAGAAGCGCATGGATTGAAAGGAAATGAATGTCCTTAGCCGGAGAGGGGCGCTGGTGTTGTAGACGAGGAGAGCGCCGCCGCCGAGGATCCCAGCGAGGGTGACGGCCCAGATCAGAAGCCCAGTGGTTCCTGCAAGGTCGATCCAAAGCACAAAACTTTTTATTTTTATTCCATATCCAACTCTGTATATATCCTGCTAGCTGCCTAGCTATATGAGCATTCAGTTCAACACTGTATTATTGTGGACAAGTGAGTCGAATCACTGTACTACTTACCACCGACGTAGACGTCGCCAGTGGGAGACCAGTCATTCTCGTTGTAGATTGGGCTGCAAATTGATTGCCAAAAACACAGTCCAATTAATCAAACTACTGATAAATTAATATATATATAATGTTCACATACGTATTTGGATTCTTGGCTGAGCAAGCAAAAGCTCACCTGTATCCGTCGACGTTAGCGCCATACTTGTCGACGAACTGGTACACACCCTTGCCCTACAAAATTAAACAAAATTCAGCTTGATCTATGATGCATCCATGGTTATCGATCGGTTAACTAAAGAGTTATATATGTCTGAAATCTTATTCGGATGAATTCAATTAACAATATATGTCATGTCCGGCTGCAAATCCATAACTAGAAACAGGTACTGCTCGATCTCACCTTGACCTTTCTCCCGGAGGCATCTTGATCGACGGTCAGGCCACCTCCAATCCCTGCAGCAAATCGACATGCACACCACACAAATCAGAACCAAACACACACACACCCCTCTCGATTAATATAAAGCAGATAGTAGCTGACGGACACACAGGAACGCATTCATTCATCATGGCACGCACCGTAGGGCTTGTCGGTCTTGATCTTCTTGCCGATGCCGCCGACGACGGCGAAGGAGGCGGCGCGGCGGCCGAGGGACGGCAGGCCCTGCGCCCTAGACGGCGCCGCCAGAGCTGCTGGCGAGGAGATCATGGAGGCCGCCATTGCTGCTAGCTGCTTTCCGCTGTGTGACGACGATGATGTGCTAGCTGTGTGTGTGCTTTTGGGTGCTGCCTTTGCTGATGGATGCCGACCCCATATACCTGTGGTTCCAAAACCTGACGATAATGCCGGGACGACAGGTGTGACCGCCGGCGCGCCACGTGGCAGCGCGCGAGTGGCTGGACCCCGATATCCCTGGCCCACAACGTTATCCTCTCTGGGATTTTGTGTGGACGCCGCTGGCTGAATTTATGTGAATGAATGGGAGGGAAATTTTGTGACGGAGGCGTGTGCTTCGCCGTGAAACAATCAAGAACCTGTGGTGCGCAGGATGTCATGCACGCAGACGTTTTTCATGCACGGATGCACTAAATAATAATGCCAGCAACCGGTGCAGCAAGTGCAATGCATGCAACAATCCATTCTGGAATGTTCTCAGATATGCATGAGGATGAAGCGGCTCAAAATTGTTGGTGATCGAATTCAGAGATGATCGAACTCTAGCTTGTTTTCAAATCAAGTCAAATAAATATATGGTTCTGTAGTGACCTTGTAAAGATCTCAACGAAAGATTGCCTATCTACATATATATGCTAAGTGGAAAGGACGTGAACTGTATGTACACATATATAGGCTCTTTTTTCTTTGAAACTGTATGTACATAGGCTCCACCAACATAAACTAAAGATGATCGTGCTCCATCCGTCCTAAAAAGTGCACATATCACTTAGATTTTGTATAAAAGTTAGAGAAGTTTAACTTCTTATTTTAGGATAGAGCACTGCTTGCGGCTGCTGCAGCAGCAAAGCCAACGAGTCCATACGTGATCCATATATCCCATTGCAAATATATATGGAGGTGGTCACTTGGGCCCGATCGAGGATGTGGCAGCGACACGTTAGAGCACATCTCGGGTCAGGTTCGTGCCACGGCGAAATATATATAGCATCATCATTCTACCACTCCATACATAATAATTTCATATACAAGAATGGTCAACCTTGTTATGGACGCGAAAGTTATGTTTCACATCAAAACCGGTCCCATATATATTGCCCCGTCATTTTGTTAATTTGGTCTAGCATGCATGTAACAGTACCAAAAACACTTTTTTTTTATAACGATGGAAGCATCTCCGTCCTTCATATATTGCCCCATCATATTGTTAATTTGGTCTACCATGTATGTACTAGTACCACTACACTCCTTTTTTTGTACCACTACACTCCTTTTTTTGGGGGGAGATAACGATGTTGGCATCTCCGGCCTTTGCTGTGGTGCACATAGCGGGGTATTTATTTATTACAAAAACTTTCAACTATTTACATTGAGCTAAAGGGAGGCAATAACATTACAAAAGTAATAATCAGATTAAGGAAACCGAAGGATATTATTAACTGTCCATCCATTATATTCTTGATAAATAAATACTAGCTCCATGAAAATTTTCAATTCGAAGCATGCATGCAAACCAATTGCCATTGGTCGCATTGCTTTATCATGCTGCAGCAATGCCTAGAAGCACAGCCAGTCTGTTCCTATGAAGACAACATGCATGATCAGAAACCAATATATGAAGTTATTTGAAAATTAAATTTTGATAAATTAAAACAGATGTTTAAGTGTCTAAACTACCTCAAATAAAAATATTGAAAACTACAACTTTATGAATCACATTTTGAGCTACAGTTCTGGTATAGACAGCTACAGTTCTGGTATAGACAATGTAAACATCTCAATTAAGTCATTTTGGTATAGACAATGTAAACATCTTCATTAAGTCATTTGAAAAAACTAAAAAAAAATTGAACTCAAAGTTTAATCAATTAAAATGAATATTAGAGCTTTTAAATGATCTCAAATAAAATAGTTGTAACACCCTACTCATTCCTATTAATATTATAAAGAAAATAGCAAAACTTGGCAACAACTTATTTGAAAACGCAGCAGGAAGAAAGAATGCATTTGTCATGCTTAACAAAAGAAACTTCAACAAATATAGATAACTAATTAAAACTCCAACTCCAGGTGGCACACCACACCATTATGTCCTCTCAGCTAACACAATTAAGTCAACTTCGATAATACTTTAACTTAGACAATGTGCAATGTTGCAAACCGAATTCTTAATGTTAGGAAATAATGTGAATAAAGATCAAACATGAGACACAGATTTTTACGTGGAAAACACTTGCAGGAAAAAACCACAGGCACCAACCGGTGATCTTCACTATATGCAGAGAGTTTATTATCATCAATCAACTCACTTCAATAACAAATAATCACCGGCGCCAAAAGTCACTAGGACTTAATTTGTAATACCAACTAGCTTGAGCATAGCCCAAACTGAGCTCCCCGAACAGGCTTTATCAACATATCAGCAAGATTATCATGGGTACTTATCTTGCACACTTTAACATCACCTTCAGCAATAACACCTCAAATGAAATGATATCTCACATCAATATGCTTGGTCCTTTCATGAAACATCTTATCTTTAGTCAGATAAATAGCACTCTGGATATCACAATGTATAGTAGTGCAAGAAGTAACCCCGCAAAGTTTAGAGTATAAACCTCTCAACCAAATGGTTTCTTTACAAGCTTCAGAAATAGCCATATATTCAGCTTCTGTAGTAGAAAGAGCAATAGTAGACTGCAAATATGCTTTCCAAATTAACAAAGACAACCACCAATGGTGAAAACATAACCCGTGTGAGAGATCTTCTCTTATCCAAATCACCAGCAAAATCAGAATAAACATAACCAACAAGTCCATCTCTAGATTTCCTAAGTTACAAAAAGCCATTAGAAGTACCTTTCAAATATCTGAAAATCCACTGAACAACTCTTCAATGCTCCTTACTAGGATTAGCCATAAATCGACTGACAACACTCAATGCATGAGATAAATCAGGATGAGAACATACCATGGCATACATAAGAGAACCAACTGCCTTTGAATATGGAACTCTAGACATGTACTCAATATCATGATCCGATCAGACATAAATCCGATGATAATCTAAAATGTACAGCTATTGGAGTACTCACAAGCTTTGCATTATGCATATTGAAACGATGAAGAACCTTTTAAATATAACCTCCAGATTTTCTATCTCTAGTAATTTTCATTCCAAAAATTTTCTTAGCTACACCCAAGTCCTTCATCTCAAATTCTTTACTCAATTATGCCTTTAATTTAGTTATTTTTTATTTATCTTTAGTAGCAATCAACATATCATCAATGTAAAGAAGCAAATAAATAGCTAAGCCATTGACAATCTTTAAATAAACACAACTATCATAATCATACCGTTTAAAGCCATGAGAGAGCATAAATGAGTTCAACCTCTTATACCATTGCCTAGAAGATTATTTTAAACTATAAAAAGACTTCTTTAGTCTACACACAAGGTTTTCTTTTCTAGGAATAACAAAACCTTCAGGTTGGTTCATATAAATGTCTTCTTCCAACTCCCTATATAAGAATGCAGTTTTAACATCAAGTTGCTCAAGTTTATAATCATGCATGGTAACAATACTAAATAAAGTACGAATAGAACTATGTTTAACAACTGTGGAAAAGACATCATTATAATCAATACCTGAAATCTGGCTATAGCCTTTAGCAA
Organism: Chrysopogon serrulatus; assembly: GCA_015844335.1. Lineage (NCBI taxonomy): Eukaryota > Viridiplantae > Streptophyta > Magnoliopsida > Poales > Poaceae > Chrysopogon > Chrysopogon serrulatus. The sequence continues at coordinate 34,850 of JADLZL010003623.1, read as the reverse complement.
CCAACCTCGCTTTATACCTTGTTAGCTTACTAGGAGAAATACCCTTCTTTTTTTATAAATCTATTTGCAACGAATGGCTTTTTTATTCTTGGGCAATTTTACTAAATCCTAAGTACCATTCTTTTCAAGTGACTCCATTTCATCTTGCATAGCGGTCATCCAACTATTGCAATCAGCAGATGTAATAGCCTTAGAATAATTAGGAGATTCTGAATTACCTTCAATCTCTTCTGCAACACTCATAGCATAAGCAATATTGTATTCTTCAATATACCTTTTAACCGGCATTGACTGCCTTCGGACCTATTAGCGTGGAATAGAACATTGTGGAGACTGCACAACTAAAGAAGAATACTCAACAATAGATGAATCATCAACAATTGAAGAAATTTCAGCAATAAGTGTATCTTGCTCAAAGAACATTATCAATATCCGGTGACTCAATGAAGTGCTCTATCTCGCACACTTATTTTATCTCCCTCAATAGGAGCATCAACGTAAGGATTATCAATAAACATAATAGTTTCATTAAAGATAACATTCCTGCTAAGCATAACATTCTGGGGATTCCACAATTTATAACCTTTAGCACCAGATTGATAACCAATAAAAATATATTTAACAGCTCTAGTCCTAATTTACCATTATCAACGTGAGCATAAGCGGTACAACCAAAAACTCTCAATTGTGAATAATCACCGAGAACCAGACCATACCTCAATTGGAGTTTTCTTATCAAGAGGAATAAAGGGTGAATGATTAATAAAATAGCAAGCAATGGAAGCAGACTTCAGCCTAAAAATGCCTATTCAAACCCACATTACACAACATGCAATGGAATAGTGTAGTGCCTAACAATGCTTTGAGACTTGCAATATGCATTAAACTCATTAGAACAGAATTCCATCCCATTATCGTGTGAAGCTTTTTAACCTTCTTCTCGGTTTGATTTTTAATTATAATCTTCCACTCTTTAAATGCTAAAAATGCATTTGATTTAGACTTCAAAAAAATAAGACCATACCTTACTAGAATAATCATCAATGATAGTCAACATATAACAAGAACCACCAAAAGAAGGCTTGCGAGATGGTCCCTATAAATTAGAATGCACATAATCAAGAATACCTGTACTTTTATAAGTAAAGATATTAAATGACACCCTATGTGTTTGTCAAACACACAATGCTTATAAAACTTCAACTTACTGATGCTATGGTCATCAAGAAGCCCTCCCATGCAAGCCTTGCTCACTTATATATCCAAGATGCTTATGCCAAAGATCAGTAGCAGCAGAATTAGATGATGAATTGGAAATTATAGCAGCATCACCTGTAATTATAGTACCACGAAGACGGTATAAATTTGGAGATTTCAATTTACCTTTCATCACAATAAGATAACCTTTTGACACCTTTAAAACTCCGTCTCCACCGAAAAATTTGTACCCTTTAGCATCAAGAGTACTCAGAGAAATAAGATTCTTGCTCATGTCTAGAATATGCCTCACGTCAGCTAAAGTTCTGACAATGCCATCATGCATCTTAATCTGAATAGATCCAATACCAACGATATCAAGTGTATTGTCATCACCCAATCTAACACAGCCTTCACCTTGGAGAGAATCATAGGTAACAAACCAATCTTTATTAGTGCATATATGAAATGAAGCAGCGGAATCAAGAATCCATTCATCTTCACTATTTGCACATCCAGCAAAAGCAACAAGCGTATCACCAGTAGAGTAATCTGCCTCAGAAGCAGCAACAGAAGCATTAGCTTCATCACTGGATTTACCTTTCTCTCTATATGTGCCAGCTCTCTTCTCCTTATTTTTCAACTTATAACATTCATCAATAAAGTGATTATCCTTCTTGTAATAATTGCAAAATTTATCTCCTTTACCACGAGATTTCGATCGGGCGTTATAACCTTTAGAACTTTTGCCTCTATTGCCATTGTTTGATCTATTTTCTCGAACAGACAACGCTTCTCCTTTGAAAGCAGAACCTTCAGAAGACACCATCAACTTCATTTTTTCTTTAGATGCAATGCATCACAAACCTCATCAAGAGTTAGTGAATCATGGCTATATAATAAGGTATCTCTGAAGTTTACAAAAGAACTAGGCAAAAAGCACAAAAAAATCAGACCTAAATCCTTATCATCATAATCTACCTCCATAGGCTATGATCAGAAATGATCTCCTTAAAGATCGAAAGATGGTTAATCACATTACCACCCCCTTGCAACTTGTGCGTATATAACTTCATTTTCAAATACATCTTGCTTGTCAAATCTTTTTACATGCAAATTGACTCTAATTTATTATTTGAAAGATGAAGCTGAATTTGAGGCAAGGCCTTACGATATTTTCTCTTCTCCTCATCGGTCCAAGATTTTGAATCTTTCTTGCCGAATTTATCAAGAGCATCATCCACTTTTGCCTGAGTAAGAATAGCCTTCATCTTGACTTGCCACAAAGCGAACCTTGTGTCTCGATCCAGAGGTTCAAGATCATACTTCATTGACATGGTGAAAAATAACAACAGTAACCAGAAGAAAATATAATCTGCAGAAAAATTGGTACACGTTATGTGCACAAAATAACTTAACTGCAGCCTGGTACACTTGATGTGTACGTTCAGCAAATGACTGAATCAAATAACTCTTCTGGTACGAATCACCGGATGCACTTAGCAAAAATTCACCAAATTGATTTTCACCTCATGCACAGCCCTCACGTTCTGCAACTTGCTGTTCTTGATCAGTGTGCTTGAAAACAGCAAAACGCGCCTGCTAGCTTCTCGGCGCGTGCAGATCAGCACACCACTGCCCGGAATAGCAGCGCCACGCGCAGGAATTTTTTATTCTTCTCCCAGAGTCGTAGCAGCAGCACGGACACCTCTTGGATACCCCCTTCGACTCGAACTCGTCGTTTGAGAATACCGAGACAAAACGCCGATCAACACGACTCCAATCTGGGACAGACTCCACCTTGGATTCGACACGTCGAATCGCCGACCGTATGGCACGGAAGAAATTTCTCAGATTAACCTTCGAGACGAACGCGAAGAACTTGCAGATTGAGGCAGACAAGGGTGCGACTGAATAGGGAATAAAACCCTAACTTTTTTGAATCTCTGTGTCAGGCTCTAGATACCACTCGTTATGAAATAATGGGAATAAGATCGAACACGAGACATAGATTTTTATATGAAAAACTTTTGCAGAAAAAAACATAGGCGCCATCCAGCGATCTTCACTATATGAAGAGAGTTTACAGAACGCAAGGAATACAATAAGTCGTCTCACTCTTCCCGTATGGCTTACAAGATGTATTTATAGGATGGACTGACTGCAGTCAAATACGGAAACAATTACACTAATAAACATAACCCGAACCGTAGGCCCTTCAACAGGCGTCCCCACAAGAATCACGATATAATTCATATTCCAACACTTAAAACAAGAACAATTATTCCGGTGGCGATGCTGTGACACGTGCGTGCATCTAAGTCCCAAGCCCCATCATGCTTGACAAAAAGGATTAAACACCTGTAAAGAATTAGGGTGAGATAAACTCAGCAAGCAACGGCTATGAATATAAACACATCTCACATGAATTGAGTTATTAAATTTGGAAACCATATGAACATACATAGGCGATAAAAAAATTTAAACAAACAAATAAATTGTGCAACTCCATAAAATAGCGTCTGCCGATCATTATCATAGGACTATAGTATCACAATTATCCATGTATACTCCCAAATCATTGAGTAAATAATGTATGCATGCCATGATGCAAGTCCATTGAGAGTATCATGTTGGACAGTGCCAACCTCTCATGCAACTCCATGACCGTTACTAGTCACAGCACGATGGCGGTGACGGCCTTTATCTCCATATGAAATGCATATGTATGCATATGAATGATACAAGAGTATATATATAACTCTAAATTGTATAGACACAGCATCAGCCCACAGCAACCATCATTTTAAAACAAGAGGCATCTAATTCCATGAATAAATAAATACATAAGTAAGGTGTGGCCAGACAAGCACAACAATGATCCATATTATTAATTTAACATAGTGTGCTTGCCATACGTACGCCATGCATGATATAGAAACACAGAGCAATGGGCCTAAAGGCCCGTAAAAAGAGAGAAGCGGTGACGCTGGCCACGACCACCCAAAACCCTAGAGGTGGGGGGCGCGCGCATGCCGCCGCAGTTTAGGCGCCATGGGAGGCGCCGCCTCCCCCGCAGGCCCACCTCCACATGCAGTTATCTTAGTTAGTATTATTTAAGATATTTTCATATATTAGTGAATTTGTAGAAAGGAAAGATCTGGTCGATAAGGTTCCTTGTCTTTTAGAGTCCAATCAGGACTATAAATATTAGAGGGATTGTAATCAGATGGATTAAGAAGTAATTGGGCAAGTCCCTTAATAACTATTCTCCTGCGTCTTTCTTTCCCTCTCCTCCCTAGCCGCCGCACCCACCCCTAGCGCCGCCAATACCACCACCGGCGTGCTGCCCAATGCCACCGCCCCTAGGATGCATCACCCCCTCCTCTCCTCCCAAACCACTAGCCCTAATCCACCCTACCCGCTGCGTGTGTTGCAACTGGTATCAGAAATTCAGATCTAATCCGTCATGGATGCCGACGCAATTAAGAAACCTTTTGCCAATTTCGAGGGTTCCGTCCTCACGAAGATCGACTACGTCACCAAGCAACTCAGTGACCTCGGCAATCGCCTCTCTACTGTGGAGATAGGGCAATCTGCTAATGCCACGAGGGAGAGCTTGGAGCAGACAAGGAAGAGTATGGCGATAGCAAAGTAATTAGGCCTTTGCAACTCAGTGACCTTTGCTTATCTCCTCTCTAAGCCCATTAGGCCTTAACACAAAGTAATTACGTTTGTTTTTTTTTCTGGATAATCACAATAGTTGTCAACTAAACACTTGTAGGTCGAGACAGGCTCTATAAGTTTGATATAAAAGTTTGTCTTCATTTGATTTTATATGAAAACGTTATGAAATATTTTGATATGAGAGACCATCTGACCTGTCCAGTGAGGCAAAACCACCCACTAAAACCACCTAAGGGATAGATCAAAGGGTTTTTGATAGATGAGGGGAGTCACACTACTAAACATCACGGGGTTACATAGACTTCTTCCCATAAGCTATCACCTTGTTTCTCAACACAACTAATTGCAGGATAATAAAGATTGAGAGCTGATACAGCAAGTTACACATATGGATCAAACCCTATTGTGAGTTATGAAGGTCAAATTAAGGATGGAACCTAGCAAGATTGTAGCACTGCAAGCACCTGAGAATCTTAGTGGACTGGTCGAGGCTCAAGGGGCTCCTTTACACGCTGGGACTACTGCAAGAGCAACACAAATTTATCAAGATCAGTTAGTGGAGGGATTAAAGTAGAGGCATGATAAAGCTTGCGAATCTTGTAATCTACTGGCGTACAGGCTGGTTAATCTAATGGCACCATCAGGAAATTAATCCATATGTCTCAATGAAAATTATAACCATAGCTTCAAATATTCATATCCAAAAAATTTGCTCACAATCTCTTGAGGAACTGAAGTTACTTAGAAGGGACCTTTTTCAATAAAGATTTAAGGGACTCGAAAACGGTAGAAACTTACACAGCAAGTTCATGGCTTCAGTTCATGCAGTAGTGTTTACATAACTGATAAATTCCCAATATTCAGGTGTTCTCTGCAGGCATGAGTGGATCTGCAGACAAATCTATTCCGGAAAATAATAAAACTGCAGTGCTAAAACCACAAAAGCAAAGTAATTGCAGGATGTTAAATTACAAGATCATTTTCAGGTATGGAAAATGGAACAGCACAAGCTAGTGTGTGCCGATATGATTCAGACAAGAGAGTGTCTGCAAAAGCTTGATATTTGAAGTGACTACGAGCTTGATATTAGGCCATGCAGTGATGTTTAGGATTCCACAGCTTTCTGAATAAGCTAATAGTAAATTGCTGAATTTGGCGTCATAAGTCTAAAACATTTGTCTAATGTACCTAACCCATGAGTTACGAACAAAAACGAAGTTCATGAGCTCGACACATGCTGGAATCCTTTTGGGAATTGGGTAGGTGCGGGAGATCCATTCAGCGCCGAATCAGACAGATACAAAAGAAATGATCCATTGATCGTTTTGCTAAATCAGTGCAAGATCATGTGCAACCAAAGGGAACAAGTGCAAGATCAATGGATCAAACCTAACTACACAGTAGAACTGCAGAGACTGATCTGGCTGCAATCAGGAGGGGGAATAGTCAAGAATTTGCTCCTCTGACACAATCTGTCCAGAATGCAACCTCAGGCCATGAAAATCACTCCCAAATAGCCATGCAACCCTGGGGAAAGGAGCCGGAATCCTGCCCTGCAGATACAAGCACACCAAATCATGCGAAGCTGAGGGAGAATTCCTGGAGACAGGATCAAGAAATCCACCTTGAAAACTTGGTTGGGTCCACAGAACTGGAGTTTTTCATTCCGGTGGATGTGTTGAGGGAGGAGTCCTCAGGCCTGCTGCTATTTCCTGCCGTTTGACGAAGCTTTTCACCGGCACGAATTTTGGAGATGAGAGCTGCGCGTTGCCTCCACCTTGCAGCACTGTGTCGCCCACCACCACCTGGCCGGTCAGCCCTGGCACTCTCTACATCTGCCATCGATAGAAAGACATTTCTATTACGATCCACGGTTACCATTCTCACAAGGAATCCGCAGTTCCGCACATTGGCCTGGGCCATGTCTAGAATCCGATCCATGACACAGCCCGTACATAAGAGCAAACCAAATCCAGGTACCGGCGACCCCATTGGATAATCCTAATAATGATAAACAAAGTACAGTTCTCATGAGTTGTGAGTAGGACCAATGAATTGGTTTGTTTCAATTTCAACATACAATGGCAAACCCATGGCTCTTTAACTTTGGACATATATCTCTAAATGAGCAAGAGACTGGATCCTTCATTGCCCTGAAAACTTAAATCTGTTACCTGCTGATGGAACCAAAGGGATAAAGTCGAGAGACTGGATCCTTCATTGCGAACGTCAGTGTTTCTGCAAGAGAGGCTGTCTTCGGGCGGTGAGATAACCCCCAACAGCAATCAGCTTCCTCTCTGTTGAACAAGAAGGTAAAATGAGTCGATGATATCAAATACAAGACCCTGAATACTAATATTGTGGCACCTCCTGTATACGTACGTGGCTCAAACAATTGGAATCACCTCTTACAGCCCAATGGATGTGGTGTAGCATGAAAAAACAGGAGCATCGAGAGCTCCCCAAGGCCCCGGAACGCCCGAGAGCTTACCTGTCTTCTTGCTCTAGGTTGTCTGAGAACACACTAGTTGCAGCCACAAAATGAATGGTTCAAATGCCAGTGCCACAGCCGTTTAGCAAGGATGGTGTTTGCACAGCTCCATTGGTAGTCGTCAATCCTGACGCAGAAAGTACCTGCATTTTGTTCCTCCTTGACCGAGAGAGCACTCTTTCCACGCTCCAGGTCTCTGCACTCCTGACATAGCCCCACTGGTCACTAGCATCAGTACCAGATCTCTGCATTCCTGACGTAGCCCCACTGATCAGTAGGACCAGTAACCGAATCTGGTAGGATTCTAACAACACAACAGTCCGCAGGTGGATAAGCATAATTAGACATGCTAATTTTTTTAGTGAAATCATGAATCATGTTTGACAAGGGTAAATACAATTACAAGAAATACTACCTTTCTGTTGGCATGACACCCCCTCAGTCAAATGACATACATCAACACACAACCACTAGGACATCATAAATATGATTGAGCCTTTCGACGTCTCAAGGTTCTCTTATGTAATATTGAAAAGGTGAGTACATCTGGCTTCATTCCCTTATCTCTCATTTCTTGTAAAAGATCTTCAGCTTTAGCTATTTCTCCCTGGCTACAATATCCATTTATAAGAGCTGTGTATGTGTAAACATCAGGTGTAAGTCCTTTCGCTAGCATCTCATCAAACAATTCCCGTGCTTCATCCAGATATTCTGCTCTGCACTGACCATCAATCAATACTGTGTAACAGGCTACATCAGGTTCAATCTCTGTGTCTTTCATAGAGCTCCGCAACATCTTATGCTTTGTTCTAAGAAAAAAGGTCCTCCGTTCCTTAGCGATACCCTGCCGCCTTTGGTGCAGGGTCTTCTTTAGGTGGCCATGCAATAGCACTGTGTATGCAACTACATCAGGCTTGATTCCTAAATTTATCATTTGATTAAATAATTTACATGCTTCTTGCAACCGATCAACCTTGCAATAACCATTCATCAGTACAGTGTATACAATGACATCAGAAAGTCCTCTTTCATCCATATCAAGGAACCATAAGTGAGCACTGTGCATATCTTCTTTCTGACAGTAAGCTGATATAAGATTGCTATATGAAATTGCATCAGGAACAACATTCTTTTCCAGCATCATACTACACACAGTTGAAGCCTTCTTAACCTTTTTATCTATACAGAGGCCATTTATCAATTTTGAACATGACAAATGATCCACCATATTTCCTTGTTTAGCAACTCTAAGAAAAAGTGTGTAAGCATGGTCAGTCCAGCCCAAGTGCAAATAACCACAAACCATAGAACTGTACAGCACTTCAATATTATCTATCCCTTTTTCTTCTACTATATTAAATAATACCTCTGCTTTGCTCAAGTTGCCTCCTCTACAAAAAGTAGCAATAGCTATGCCATAGGTGAGTGAATTAGGCTCCAACCCTTGATCCGTCATGCGCTCGAGAAGGTCAAATACCTTAATAACAGTGCCATTCCTGCTATATCCACTGGCCAATATGTTATATGTAACTACATCTGGTTTTATATTTGCCTTCAGCATCTGCTCAAATACTTGCCAGGCATTTTCTGTTTCTCCTTTCAGACAGTAACCATTGATCAGGCATGAATAGTGGATTTTGTCTGGGACCAAACCTCCAGCCACCATTTCATTCAGTAACTTAACTGCCTCATTCATGTTCCCAAGCTTGCAATAAGCATCCATAGTAATGTTATAAAGCACACCATCGAGATGGAGTCCTAAATCTCTAAATTTCTGGAAGCAAACAATAACTTCTGATACCATGCCTAGCTTTTTGAGGCACTGTAGAAGGTAAGCAACAATGTAACAATTTAGCTCGATGCCATGGGATACCATGGCTTCAATATGATGCCACGCCTTTCCTAGGTTACCCATTTTGCAATAACTACGAATGAGATAGCTATAACCATATAGATCAGGGGTAGATCCATGTCTAGTCTTTATCTCCAAGACTTTTTCAGCCTCCTCTAGTTTCATTTCTTTGCATAGTCCATCAATGACCATATTATAAGCGATGGACTCAATTGCAACCCTTTCCTGGCTGATCTCATGAAGAACAGCATATCTGTTTAACATGTTATAAGCTACATCATATTTTCCACAATCACAAAGGCCAATTATAAATGATGAGTATCCATGAGCATCTGGTTTCACTCCCATTTCAATCATCCTAACCCACACTTGGAATGCTTCTTCTGCCTTATTTGCTTTGAAAAATGACCTAGTGACTATGTTCAATGACTGAGTATCCAGCATCAACTGAAAGGACTTCATTCGATCATAAGCCCAGACAACCATATCTGAATCACCACTCTGAGATACAAATTTGAGCACGAAATTGCAAGCCCAAAGTGTAGGAACAAATCCAAGCCTGCAAAGGTGACAAAACATCTCTACTGTTTCTTGTGCATCGTGGCTGGTGGTGTATGCCTTGATTAAGCAATGGACTGCATATGAGAGTACGTGAGAAGTGGCACATGTTTTGCTCAAGTGATCAATAAGTGTCAAGATTTCTGGGCCACCATTACCAGTTCCAGAGAGAATCTCACAAAACAAGGATACCAGCATCTCCCCCTGGAATGAATGGGATAAAATTTGTATTATTTCTGAGTAGGTTGAGAAGTCATGGTGAAAACCAAGGCTATGTATATCTTTAAAGTAGGCAAATGCAACTGCAGGCTTCCTCCTTAGGCAGCGGAGTGCCTGCACAACACTGTCAGAGCTCAAAGACCGCTGCCATTTCCGGATAGGCTCATTACCAGGATCACAATTCAGCCTTTCATCACCGCTTGAGTCGTCAAGCTGAACTGAAGCAGCGAGTACGGAGTAGGGGCAAGAAGGGAAAACCTTCCTGTGCCTGAACCATTCAGCAGCGCATTTGGGCCACCGCAACAGGATCATTGGAGATATAAATCTTTCTGCTCTTCTAACGACCCATTAACCATCACTGATAAAAGAAACATTCCTGCATCGGAAAAGAAATAGACCAAACATATCAAAATTTTCAGATTGTTACCATTACTGAACCGGCAAATGTATTATTTGATTTCAACGCTGATTGCAACATAATGGTTAAACCCAAGAGATGACTGGAAAAAGAGACAGAATTTCTATTGAACTTCTGTATCTCCATGTGATAATGTTACACCAAACCAGCTAAATCAGTTAAAACCACCAAGAGCCTTCTCTTGTAACTGAGGAAATTAAGTACTTTGCTAATTTGCAGAACCGGCTATTTTCTACATGTACTGTTTGGGGTTTCTGAATCCTGGCTAATTCATCAGCAGAAGCCTCTAAGGACCAGCCACACGAGAACTTTATTACAGTAATTAATAGCGACAGATAGAGCACCATTTCTCCATTAGGGAATTCATTGTAAAGTTGGTGATACAGACGCAAAGAGATATTTATAGCTAGCATTGAAACAAGTTATTGATCAATTGATCTTCTAGGTTGGTGAAAATATTATGCAAAAAACGTTTCAGAACATGCTTTTATGCTCAAAGGAAAATTATTTTCTGCACACTGATGCTAGAAATCTCACTAGCATAAAAGCTAATAATCGGCAATCAAAAAGGGATGAATCAATTAGTACTTCAATGTGGAGTTCCTATACAGTACAGGTACAGCTTACCCTGTGCTAAGCAAAGCACTACTGCAGTAGCACAGTGCAGAGGTGCCAATCGGCGAAGAGAACCGCCGTGCGTTCGTGCCGGATTGGCCCAGGGACTGGACGCTGCGGACGATGCCGTGCCCCTGGGGCCGCCGCCGCGCCGCCGGGGCCGGGCAGCGGGAACTCTGGAAGAAGAGGTGGCAGGACCAGCGACCGCAGGAGTCAGGGGCGCCTGCCGGCTCGCGGTGGCGGATGGGGTCTACCGCTCTGGTCTCTGGTGGTCTGCCGGCTGGGAGGCGGCTGCCTACCGAGTGGGAGTTGCAGCGCGCCGCCGCGGAACACTGTCGAGGCGACGAGGAGTCGGAGCGTGTGCGTGCGGCGTGTTTGTGTTTTGCGGGTGAAGCTGGGCCGCAACGTGGGCTGCAATTTAGCCCAGTCACCAAAATGAGGTAGCGGCCCAATCAAGGGACCGGCCCAATCCAGAAAGCCGGCTATTTCTTCCTGCCGCCGCCGGGGCCGTCCTCCCTCCGCCTCCTTCCTTGCCTTCCCAGATTCGCCGCCGCACGCTGACGCTGCAGCTCCTCAGGAAGGGTAGCGAGGTGGAGATCCGTCGGGGCGTGGAGGGTTGGTTTCTTCTTCTTGCCCCATCGGTAAGTTAATCACAGTGGATTCTCAAGAGTTCCTTCTGTCTCGGGGCACCTTCACTCTGCCCTGATGCATCAACCTGTAGCATTTGCTGTGATTTTGCTTATTTCTTTTCGTTAAGTTAGCTCTGAATTCGCTCCCAGCCCGTGATGCATCAACCAGTAGCACTTGCTGGCGGTGGTGGTGCCCAAGATGAAGTGCAGGTGCACTTCCATCTTCCAAATTGTGAGGGGTTTAAGGTTTGGAGGATGGCCAAGCTAGCTGTGCACATTTGGCGTTGCCATATTTTGGCCACAATAAAAGCACAATAGTCCTTTTTTTTTTCCCTCTACGAGGATGGATTTGTGTTGTGTATTTGTGTCGCCAACTAGAATGCTAGATAATGAATTTCTTGACAGAGAAACGGCCCTCTGTAGTGCTATTAATGAACTTCTCGTGTGTCAATTTTCTGTGGATTAGCCAGGATTTGGAAATTTTTCACACTGTAAGTACATGTAGCTAGTAATCTATTTGTACACTTTGTCAAGTACTTTATGTCTGAGTGGTTCTAGGAGTATAATATTACTGCTGCTGCCTCCGGTCAAAAACAATTAAAGATGTGTAAGTTACACAGTGTAACACAAGGCAAATGACTTTCTCAATCTTTGTTTTGCTTGTCTGAAACGACAGAAAGTAAACCTTAGCCTGTTTTGATTCAGGAATACAAAGTCAGACCATTTGATATGCTAAAATACCATTGCCTGTCTATTCCCTGATTTGTGACGCCCCCCCTGTCTTAGCAAGTAACTTGGATTGGAGTTAAACTTTAGACACAGCATACTCTATCTTACTTATGAAGCAGCGCCAAAAAAAGGCTTCGTTTTAAATATGGAGATATAGGAATTAAATAGAAATTTTTTCTCTCCAGCCATATCTTGGATTTAGTTAACCTTTTTCTGCAACCCGCATCCAATTTGTCATGTTGCATTTGCCTGCTCTATAATGGGATTACAGAAACCATCTAAAATAGAATTGTGAATTCAATGATATTTAGTTAGTTACTTACATCTGGGGCCTTTTTTCTATCTGGTGTGACTCTGGAATTTTACGGTCTTCACAGTTGATGCACACATAAAAGTTCTGTCTATATTTTTGCATTCTAGGGATAATCGGTAAATAGTGGAAATGGAACTTATTAAGGTCGTAAAAGTTGTTTCATAGTCATACTGTCATAGTGACTGTCTCAAGCTCTCAACTGTCCCGGTCTCGCCAATCTAGTCTCACTGGCAAAGGTTTGGAATTTGGATGTTCTGCTCTCTGCATATTATCTTTACTGATTCTCCTGGGTCCTAGGTAGAATTTTGATATGTTTTACGATTTCTGCTCAGTGTAGTAAAAAGGGAAGAAAGTGCTGAGGTGAATCACATCTGTAACTTGTAGCTACCAGTGAAGCACCAATTTTATGGCACAACAGCTCTTTTTTCTGCATTTAGAGCATGTCTGCTTTGATACTTTGATCTATGCTGCAATAATATTTATAGTTCACAAATGGGGAAAGGGTATACATGAGTAGAATGATGAGCCTAGAAGGAGGTGTTGGAGTTAATTTATTTTCTTGAGATGGAAAAAATCAAATTTGATTAGTGGATGCTATAAACTAGTTAATTCTTGAAGTTTCTAGCAAAATCAAGAGATGGAAAGATGGAAATCAAAAGCAAATTGAGTTTTGCAAGCAAGAGGAAGAAGTAGCAAAATAGAAATTGATTATTAGCTAGCACGTGTTGTAAACGAGTTGTCGGTTACTGTAGCAGCACTGTAGCAACCGACCTAAATAGCTATATAAGGATATGTTGAGCCCATGTTGAGCCCTTTTGTAAAGTAAGTTAGCAAATTTAGTGCAACTAGATTGCAAAAAGGCGTAGATTAGCCTCGAGCTGTATTTGTATGTGTATGAGAAAAGCGATAATAAAGAGATTAGTATTTGAAGAATACCGCATCCCACTGTTTTGCCACATCCAATTTCTAATAGAGGCACTACATCTTCTTACTACTAACTCTTGACTTAGTCAATGCTTTTTCTTGCACTTACACTTCTACTTGTATTAGTTAGCTAGACATACACATCTAATTAAAGCATTCAAAACCTGTGTTTTCCTTAAAGATCATTATAGTTAAACCATTCTGTTGGAATTTCTGATTTTTCACATTATTGGACTTAACCCTAGAAGGGTAGCATATAGTCTCATACATGGGCCTAATACACACACACATCCAACGCAACCCCCTCTAGCAGTCTAAACTACCGGCAAGGCAATGGAGTTTCAGACTGGTCATGAAAAGAAGCACATACACACGAGCCCCCCACAAACGCAACTAGCCACCGGTGATGTTGAGGCCGGAGCGAAACTTCGGTGAAGGTCGAGGACGGAGGCCCTTAGTGAAGATGTCGGTGAACGGGAGGTGGTTGGTACGTGAAAGGACCCGCGACTCGCCGATGGCTACTGATCACGGAAGAAGTGAAGGTCGATCTCCACATGTTTGGTCCGTTGGTGCCGAACGGGGTTGGTGGAGAGGTAGACCGCACCGACGTTGTTGCAATAGACCAGCGTGCTCGGTTCGGAGAGGACTCAGGAGCTCTCAAGGAGTCGCCGGAGCTGAGGCCTCGGCCACGCCCGTTGGCGGCAATGGCGTACCGACCTCGGATGAGCGGGAGGCCACGGCCGGGCGCTTGGATGACCAGACACCAAAGTTGCCGCCCAAGAAGACAAATAAAGAGCCGGAGGTGGAGCGCCGAGTATCCGACATACCGCCCCAAGATCCGTAGACAGCCATCTCGGTGGGAGGAAGACCACCGGTGGAGGAGCAAGCCGTAGTCAATGGTGCCCCCGAGGTAGCGAAGGAGGCGCTTGAGAGCAGCCGAGGTGGGGCTCCGTGGATCATGTATATGGAGACATAGCCGCTGAACTGCATAGGTGATGTCCCACGGGTGAAGGTGAGATAACGAAATGCACCGGCTAGACTCCGATATGCAATGGGATCTCATCCACCGGGTTACCAGCGGTCTCGACAACTTGCCTGTGTGTGTCAACTAGAGTGGAGAGTGGTTTGCGGTCAATCATCCCAGCGCTCCCTGGATATCAAGAGTATACGCCGCCGGTGAAGAAGTAAGCCTCGCAGGATGGGGTTCAACAAAGACCCCAAGGAAGTGGTGGAGCACACCCCGGATCCTTCATGGCGAACTCCCCGCCAAGAGAGGTGATGATGCGGCGAAGGAGTGACTCAATGGAGGCCGTGAGGACAATATCATCGACATAGAGCAGCGTGACGCGGTCTCGGCTCCATGGTGATAGATAAACAAGGACGCGTCGACTTGGCCTCCACAAACCCCAAGAAAGGTAGGAAGGCAGCAAACCGATGGTTCCATGCCCCGGAGCCCGCTTGAGGCCGTAGAGAGACTTGTTTAGCCCGTGTACCATGTCGGGCGAGAAGAATCAACAAACCCCGCCGGGCCGATCAAGTAGAGACTGCCTCGATGAGAAGACCATGCAAAAAAGCATTCTTGACATCCAAATGATGCACGGGCCAAGAAATGAGTAAGAGCTGGGGAGAAAGCACCGCGGCGACGGTGGGTCGGGTTTGACCACGGGCTGAAAGTCTCATCGCAGTCAACCCTTGTGGCGAGTGAAGCCCCTGAGAACCCAAATGAGCCTTGTACCTCTCGAGAGTGCCATCACCGGGCGCTTGTGTGTCCGCATCCACTTGCCTATGGGATTTACATTGGAGCCCTATGACGGGGCACCAGATCCCACGTCCCGGTTGGCGAGGAGGGGGCGTATTCCTCTTCCATCGCATGGCGCCAGTGAGGGCCTCGGACAAGGCCTCGCGGACGGAAGAGGGTACCGAGAGACTCGCGAGTCGCCGGCATCGCCGCAAGAGCCCGGGTTAGGGTACCAAATTACAAGTGTCGCGTCACCATATGGTGAACATGACGCGGGTGTCGGTGAAGATGCGGTGGGTGGTACACCGGCGTCGCGATACGGGCAGCTGGCCGCCGCGGGGCGGAGTCGGCCGGGCCGGGCGGGGAAGAAACCGCCATGTGTAGATGGCTCCTCGGCTGGCTAGCGGCCACGGTGGTGACGGAGCAGCCAGCCGGCGACCCCGGGCGGCGGCCAAGGTGTGGTGACGCAAGGGCGGAGCAAGGCTGTCTGCATCGGCCGGTAGACGAGCACCACCGGGCGGGCCAGCAGTGGTGCTGGGTCGACGGCCCGGACCCACCAAAGCGGGAGGACGGGGCGCCCCGGAGGGTGACTCCCCACCATGCCCGGCCAGGAGCAGGCCAGGGTGTCATCGGCAAAGCGAAATCAAGGCACGGTCCCGCCAACGCACGGTGTAGCAAGCACTGGCAGGATACAACCAAAGGTGGCGCGACCACCGTGTCGATGGGAAACAATGATGAAAGGTCGATCCGAGGTGGAGGCGGGAGGCGGTGGTGGTGGAGAAGGGGAAGACAGACTCATCAAACACCACATGGCGAGATGAGGACCCCGAGAGAAACGGGCCCAGCGGAACACCCCGAGCGAGCTCCTCCAGGGCAAGGTCGTCCCGACCTCGGGAAGGTGAGGGCGGGCCGCCGGGGCGAGCACGGAGCGAGGTGGTCAGAAGGGCGCCGAGCCCGGAGGAGGACATTGAGGACCAAGATGCAGTCCCTCCACTGGCCGCCCAAGGTCCCCCTGGCAGAGAGTCCGCCATGTTCTTCATCCCATCCGGTGCTGGACATTGAGGACCACCACTGGCCCTCCATGTCAAGGCTTCGCATCGGGCGGAGTGCCGAGCCGGCATTGCCCAGAACTGCCCTCGAGTGCCGGCCGTGGCTCGGCGTCGGGGCGCCATGGACGATGTCGTGGAGCTCGGGGAGATAGTCCCGACGATCCAGACAGGACGATGCTGCCAAGGCGAGAGCCACGCCGGGTTCTAGGCCGCAACCGAGGTGTCGGCGAGACATGGTCGCCGAGGGCGTAGCGTCGGAGGGTGAAGGGAGCAAAGTCCCGCCCGGGCGTAGGAGGGCGACTCCGGCTCGAGGACAACGGGGACGAGGTTCAGAATGTTCCTGACCCCGCCCGCCTGGTAGTGAGCCGGGCCCACGAGCGGATCGGCCGGATCGTGCTAGAGGACCGCGGTATGGGACGCCAAGCGGGGCCCGGGCGAGCAGGGAGGAAGCGGCACCGGGTCGTGGAAGGAGCGCCGCCGGGCGATACGGGCAGGCGTCGGCCATGCTGCCAAGGCCGCGGCCCCCCTCCCACACGAGTGCGGCGGGCGCGACGCTGCCTCCCCGCCCGCGGCAAAGAATCCGGGCAGTAGCAATGGCGGCGACGAGGTTGGAGTCGACGTGGTGGGGTCGCGCGGCAGCGGGAGGTGCAGTGGAAGGGAGGTGCCGGGCGCCGGGCTGTGGCACGCCCGCGGGCTGCTGGACAGTGGCTCGCCGCCGGCAGCCGCCGGGCGTGGGCGGGCCGCCGGCAAGCCGCTGAGAGGCGGCCGCACGCCGGGCGGCGTGGCGGGCCGCCGCGGCGTCGGGCATCATGGTGCCCTCGCCCGCAGCAGAGCGCTCGCGCCAGCGCCACCGCTCGGGCTGCCGGGCGTCGCCCGCGCTGCGGGCCGCCTCGCGCTGCGGGCTACCGCGCCGGGCGCCAGCGCTGGGGCAAAAGCTCGCGCGGGGCGGCTGCTGATGCCAGGCCGGGCCGCTGGAGGCTCGCCGGCGGCTGGCAGGGGCGGCGGCGGTCTGGGCGGCTCCCGCCCGCCGCCCACCAAGAAGAAGAGGGTGGGAGGGAAGTAGGTGTAGTAGCTCGGATGTGGAAGAGGGAGGCGCCCGGCCGCCGCCATGGCGGCGCGCGCACCGCTGGTGGCGGCCGGGGGGAGGGGGAGGAGGGAGGAAGGAGAGAAAACCTAACCCTAGCTCGATACCATGTTGGAATTTCTGATTTTTCACATTATTGGGCTTAACCCTAAAAGGGAAGCATGTAGTCTCTCATACATGGGCCTCATGAGCTTAGCCTCATGGACCTAATACACACACATACTCCAACACATTCAGCTTGTCTCATAATAAAATAGTAATGTCTCTTTCAAGAGAGTAGATGCTTGTACCAAAGGGCGTAACCAGGAAATTATCATGAGGGGCTGCATAAACATAATTGTTATCTCACAATATAGGTCATCAAGAAATATATGAATAGTAACTTTACACATGTTTAACTTTTCATTCCTTAGGTGTTTATTAGCTATTAAGGTTTCATGACATAATAAAAAAAATACAGTTTTAGGATACATAATTGTATATAAAACAAAAAAAAAATCAAAACAGAGAAAATGCTGCCTGGGTAGCCAATCGATCAGCTGTCATGCGGTGCAGTGGTACCAGCGCAACCGTGGCTCCAGCATCAATTGTTGCATGTAGCCCTTGCCTAGCATTGCTGCTTGTCGCTGGATGCGGTGCCTGCAGTGGCCTTGGCACTTACCAGTATATCTTCCCATCCATTGCCTAGGTTAATTAGTTGGCCTGTGAAGTTAAAAGCATCTGCACTTCTGCCGTTGGCTTGAACACCTATCTTGGTTGATGATGCAATAATATTGTATAAGCATATAGCACAATGTTCTTAAGAATGCATTTCTTTTTTTTTTTTTTTTTTTTTTTTTTTTTTTTTTTTTTTTTGAGCACACATCTTTGATGCTTAACTTGTTAATCCTTCTGCAAAATCCAATTGTGAAACTGTTTGAAAAGAAACATGGCTGGTGGTTGAAGATCAATAGTTTGATCCCGAGCGGTTTGGCGAAGGGGCTTAATTCTTTAGTGGTCTTGGGAGCTTGGATGTTGTGGCCAAACATCATAATGACTGCATGTTCAATGGCTCTCCTACTAATGTCCTGCAAAAGATTTATCCTGAGGGAGAGTGATCTTTGGAGCCTTGTTGGTGCTAGGGATTTAGCCCTTTTTGAGGCACTCATCTTTTAGTTTGCTTGGTCGCTTGGTGGTGGTCGTGTGTCCCTGTTTATCTGGTGCATTTGTGTTATAGATAGAGCTGACTGCTGAGTGTGTGTTTGTGTGGTATGCCGGGTGTGTGCGTGTGTCTGTGTCTGTGTGTCTCTGTGTCTATACTTTGTTCTTGTTTCTTCTTTATTTATGCACTGATACGCAGCTCTTTTTGCGTATTTGAGGAAAAAAAAAAAAGAAAATTTATATAAGTTCACCATTGGCAGGAATTTTTCTGGTAATCAGCATGGCACTGTCATCAGTGTTTAGGAGAATAAATGTGAAAGATTTGACCTCGGGTTCAGCCTATACCAGTGCTACAGGTGATCACTTCAGCAGCTTACCATAGTATTTAATCCACTTAAATTATATCTGCTTAAAGAATACATGCTTCCAGAGTTATCTGGTGGACTAAACATGGTATTTAGGCGCTGGGCCACAAAAAAAAAGACTGCTGGATCAACAAAAATGGTCGTGATTCCAATCCAAAGTATTTGGGTGTGAAGAAGTTTGGTGGAGAGGTACCACTTTCGAATACTCCATTCTGGTTCTTTAAAAGAAAGGCATTATCATTAAGCATATAGTGAGAAGAACTCTACATGATCAGCATCTAAATTTGACAGTTCCAGTCCATTGCACTAATCATGTGGTCAGAGGCTTGCTTCAAGTTTTCCTTGGTAGTTGATGCATGCTTCAAGAACTCTACTTTGGCAGTTGATGCATCGTAACATACTTGGCTCCAGTAGTATGATTATTTTTATCAATGATCCGTTGGTCACTTAATCTTCTATGTTTTTGTCTGATGTTTCAAGGGTTGGACACATTGAACTCTTACTGCCATTATGCTCCCCATCTGATGACAGTTTTTTCCTCAGAAAGTGCTACCAGGGAACATCATCGTCCGCCAAAGAGGGACCCGCTTCCATCCTGGTAACTATGTTGGCATGGGCAAGGACCATACACTTTTCTGCCTGAAAGAAGGCCATGTCCGCTTTGAGCGCAACAAGCTCTCAGGCAGGAAATGGGTTCATGTTGATCCAGTTGCCGGTCATGATCTTCATCCCATTTATGCAGATGGTTTTGCTACTACAGCCGACACTGAGCCTTTGCAATAAATGTGCTTGGGGATTTGGGGTGTCCCAACTCATTCAGCTGCCATTTTACAGTTTCATGTGTAAACTTTAGCAGGCGAATGTAGCTGGACCTTTTCTTTGTAATCATAAGTACTCACATTGAATAATATAAGTTATACTTTGTAATCTTTATTCTCATGGTTACCTTCTAATTTCAAATACGATGTCACTACAGTGGAGTTTTTTTCATTCTAGGGGTAATTTACCATTTCTACATGTTCTTTCTCATGAGTTGTTTGATTATTCTCATGAGTCATTTTATTATTTTGAACATGCAGTTTGCATGAGACTAAGTGCTATGTTATTTTTTACTCGACACATTTTAAATTTTATAGTTAATATAGTTTTTTAAACTATTTCCTCGGATTAGCTAGGTATTGATATTCTAGGTTTCAGGATGTGTTTGCTAACTAGTGTACTCCACATGGGATGTGTTTGGTTTGTTAAATGCAAGACAGGTGAATATGTATCTCTAGTGCATAAAATCATGGCATATCTTGCATAATAAAATGGTATGGAGGAGCATGTGCACAAAATTAAATACTAGCATTTATGGGAATTTGGCACCCCATAAAATTATAAAATAACTTTATCATGGCGAACATGTTAAGTGTTGATGTGTTCAAGATTGAAAATTTATTTTGTACGGAACAATTGTTATTCGATTGGTGTATGTAAAATGCATCCTAGATTATATAGAAGGGGGCAAAAGTTGCATGTATTTAAGCTGAATGATGATTTTCATCATTCCAATTAAATAGTTTGTTTCAATCGTAGAATCCTGATACAATGATGCATATAGCATATAAGATTAACATTTTAATACCCTTAGAGAGGGTAGTCTCCATAATGTGTTAGTAGCATGAGCCACTAAACAAAACTTCTTATCGGATGAATCTTTTAAATCTGTATAGAATATGTTAAAATTCTATGTAAAATTTAACTTATATAGAACAAGAGTATCATGTCTGAGATACATGACATTGTGTACTACATGTGGTAGTACAATATTGAGCTAATGTTATTTCCCAACGTAAAAGAGACATTTTGTAGTCTTATTGTTGAAGTGAGTTTCAAACTAATTCCAAGAACTTTGCCTGATTGCCTCCATTAAATCGAAGGTATTGATTTCACATATCTGTTTACACAAGATCATACATCAATGTTGTTGGACAAATGTCAGTTTTATTGCTAGTCACTTTATTTAAAAACGGCATTTTATGTTTGTGAGATCCATTTATATACAATGTAAATCACAATGAGATTTGAAATCATGATAAACGGAATGCACAAGTAATTTTGGGTAATATTACATTGTCTTGACAACTTCAATAGACGGTTGAGCACTCACAATTGGAAGAGTTACATGCAAATGCGCATGTTTATGCCAATAGGTTAGGCATTTTGGTTGGAAGGAATTTAGATTTGAGTGTCACTAATGCCTTCAGATCCGTCCTATCATTTTGATGATAGTGCCCATATCATAAATTAATTCCATCCAACACTAGTTTAGAAAATCTTGTTTTAATTTTTTTTTTTTTTTTTTTTTTGGCAATGGTACACGAAATGATCATGTATTTAATGACTTTACTTTAAAGTTTGAATAGTAAATTATATATAGCATGAAAATGCAAATTTGAAAACCAAGGCAATACTTATGCCATGTAATGATGCAACAAAGTTGTTGCTAATGCTTTGATTCTATTTTAAACGAATTTCTTTAGAGAAGGAAAAAGTATTGGGAAAGGCACTTCAAAAGAAATCTCAAGACACCACCTTATTTTTCCAATACACATATGCAGAACACCAGTAGATTTATACCATTCACAAATGCAAGAGGTAAACACGCTGCACATAGGATTCTATTGTAACAGACACACATCTAATAATTCCCAATGACTGTCAATCAGTTATAGACACAAAAGCGAGTCTAGAGAAAAAAAAAAAGAATGGCATTCTACTGTTCTACAAAATTTCAGCATCATGCTTACAGAAAAACAGCTCAGAACAACCACAACAACCATGCCCAATATTTACAGAAAACAGCTCCGAAAAACCACGACAGCTGTTACCGCAACAACAATCTTCTATTACAATTTGTTAACAGACGTGACACACTGCAACTTTCTACACTTGATGGTGCCATAATTGCTTGTTATCACAAAATGCACATAAGGAGAGTAACTGTACAGGTGAAGGATGGAGCGAATTTTAGTTTGACAGAGGGCTTCAGGGGGAGGTGAGATTAATGAACATGGATGCTTCTGAACAATGTATAGTTTGGTTACCATGCAGGTTTCAAAAGAACTTATTAATATAAGGTTCCACAGTAGAATTAATTACTGCAGAAAAACATGCAACTCTTTCGAACTTCTGATGATGAAAGAATTAGGCGACCACTGACATGACAAAGCACAATGGGTGAACCAGTCACAGACTGGGAAGGAAGAATCCCATCTATTGTGGTAGCAGCATAAGATGTTAGAGTAGTTCTCTAGGCAGTCTCTAGGCAGTTTTTCAGACAGCTGAAATGTTAGAACAGTTATCTACACATCCACCAATGATGGTCACAGATACTTGCAGAATGCTCAAAAAAATTGATCTGCATATTGTGATCCAAGAACTTGACTAAGCTTATGTACATGATTGCTTCTAGAAGTCTAGGGTTTCTGGGCAAGTTTTTAAAGAATTTATATGATCCTCAGCAGAGTTAGGAGAAAAACAAAACTCTATGGAACCGATGATGAAAGAATCAGGTATTGACATGACAAAGTTATAAGAACTGAAGCAAGCAATGGGTGAACCAGTCAGATTGACAAGAAAGCCCGCTCTAAGGTCACAGCTAGCAGTACAGGCAGGCAGAACTACAAAAGCTACACTAAGCACCAACTGAATCAGCCAATGGCATTCACTCGGAATCTCACATTCCAAAGAATGTTTGAAACACAGGAATCTCAAGGAGTTTTAGACAAGCCTTTCACGGAATGGTCATTCTCAGATTCCAAAGAGGGCCCTTGGTACCATTAACCTAATGAATCAGATAGCAGACAGACAGGATGAAATTATAAGAGCAACACTAAGCAGAAAGTGAATCAGACATTGAGGTTAGGAAACAGGCCTCTACTATTAGTTGTGAAGGAATACTCAACTTAGTATTGACAGGACAAAATTGAAAGAGATATCGGTAAGCAGCAACTGGACCGGTCATTGAGATAACGCAGAGTAGGACATGCGAATTATGATGACTATGCCAACACAAATAGTAACAGTTGAAGATCTAAGGAACACAGAGTGCCTTGTCTACTACTGGAGTACACCACGCTCAGATATGCATGATATTAATTGGGAACTTGGACAGGTGGAGGAAGCACTGCATTCAATGTTCTTCACAAACGCAGGGAAACTACGGATGGCAGAAGAAGTCAAAAGAGATCAAACTGATGAGATGGTGTTCTCAGACCACAGAAGGAATCTTAGGTAGACATTATGAAAGCTTTGATCAAATTCTCAGCTGACATCCTCTGTTCAGAGGTTCCAGATATGTAAGCAATATGGTCATGACGAGAGGATTTTGATTCAATAATTTCAATGTGAGCTCCAGAAATCTGCAACAGCATCCATAGAATTATGCATCAGCATTAAAATGTAATAAAAAGTTGATCTTCCACACATACAGGACTGACAAAATCTTGTGAAAGATCCACTTTAATAGATGTCAGGGTATTCCGAATAATTCTTGTGTAAGATTCCTTACATAAGAAATAGAGGGTTTACCAAGTAAAATCAACACTAAAATGTAATAAAAGGCAGATATTACACAGAGAGGGTTGTCAAGTTGACCTGATAAAGCACCCCTTAGATGTCAGGGCATAGCTGTTGTGGACTGATCCTTTTTAATATTATTATGTCATTTCAGAATTTATTTGGATAATGAACATGTGGTTCTTGCATACTAGTCCTTCTAAACTACATGCTTTCAGAATTTAGTTGGAGGTCCATCAGCATCCTACACATGCATTCTATATGCTTTTCTATTTCAATAAAGTGCAAAAGAGTGAAATAATCATTATTCCAATAAAAATAAACTCAACATGTCCAGGGATAGCAAGTAACATGGGATCAAGTAAAACAAATAATCCAATCTACAAAGCAACTCGTGCAAAGTTTCATGCAAGCAAAAGATTTTTTTTTTTAACCTGAGCCCTTTAACAAGACACTCTAGATGGCGTACCCAAATCAAAAGTTAGAAGAAAATAAAGATGCTTAGTTCAGGGAAAATAGGGCATAATTGTTGTCTATAGTAAGACCAAGATTTAAGTTTCATTCTAGTGTAAGCAACAATATAAACTCACCTTTCTAATGTTGTCCAAGTTTGTGCCACGTTTTCCCATTACTTTTGACAGGCCACTAGCAGGGACAATCATTTCCACACGTGGTACATGTCTGGCCATAGATATTTAGCAAAAAAAATAAATAAATAATAATTAGAATTGCATGAATCAAACTGGATAGAGAATAATAACTAAAAGGACTACCACAGTGGAATCAAAACAGGATTTATAGCAAGTTCAGTTGAAACATACTCTTCATATGCCTTTGATGTATATGATGGAAGTCCTCCGTAGCCATCATCAGTGACCTGATGGAGGATCTCAACAATTAATATCACAACGAATTCATAGATACTAAGGAATGCCTAAGACCAGAGTAGGAAAGGAGAAAAATGATGCAAAATCTCAAACCATACCTGCATGGAGCTATACCCATATGAACTTGTACGAGGGAATACTTCCAGAGCTCTCTCAGATTCACCTCTTCTATCATAGCCCAAGGGGGCGATTTGTGGGTTGTGCGGTAATAATGCAGGCAAAGGAAGACTGCTTCCATATAAGGAATCAGATGTGGCAATGGTTAGCTTGCCATCTCTATCAGAATTTTGGCTTTCAACACTCTCTTTCAGAACATCTTCCCTAAGTCTTAAAATTATCTGAACAAGAGCATCACGCAGCTTGTCTGCTTCTCCCGATACCTACACACATTAACCATTTGACTTTTTGAGACATCTTGTTACCAAAGGCTATTTAAATTTTTTAACTGATAACACAAATGAAAACTCTTACCTCAACAAGTTCGTCACTGGAAGATGCTCTCCGGGGCTTATCGCCCTTCGAAATGAGGATGTTTGCCTTAGTCTTCTTCCTCATGTCATTGACTATTGAACCACCCCTGCCAATAAGACAGCCTATAACCTTATTTGGGACAAGAAGGCGAAGATTCATTCTATCATCCTCATAATCATTGATCTTGGATTGAAGCAGCAAAACAGCTTCCACAGCGGCAGACTTAACATCATCGGTGGCCTGAAAATGAAGGTACAACCTAAAATAGAGTAGACGATAGGTTACTGAAAACAGAGCAGAACCTAGGTGAGGATGTTTGGTCTGACCTCAGTGGATACAATGGTAATTATACTTTCCTCCCTGTCATTCTTTGCATCATCAACATCTATCCTTGCACCACTCTCTTGCCTTATATTCTTTATGGTAGTCCCACCTCTACCAATAACCAAGCCAATTTTGCCACCAGGGCATAAAACACGAAACTCAAGTTCTCCTGAACATTTTGGGGCACTATAAGTAGGAATAACTGGAAGAATAGACTGATAAATAGGCAGTCGACCATGATCATCGGCAGGTACAGCAAGTTCAGGAACATGACGTGTTGAACCTAAGATAGACAGGCTTGGATGTACAGAAGGTATAGCAGCATCTGGGGCCGAGTAGAAGTTATTAGCTGGATAGACAGGAAGTTCTGAAGGGATTATAATGCTTGGAGCAGGTTCAGGAATGGAAGTATCAAGAGGAATGTTCTCTTTTGATGGGTGCTTGTAGATGATGGTTGATACTCCAAACAGTGCCTTTTTAACAGCTTCAGCACCACCAGTTATCTGTTTACCATAAATAGTTAGCAGAACATATATAACAACAGATGAAAGATATTATAGAACACAGCAGAATATAGAAGAAAGAGGTGGCGGATTGGAAGTTTTAATCATGATACATTTAAGTGTGAGCAACAAACAAAAGCATCTTTTCATAAAGAGAGGACACATGAAATATGTATGCACTTGGAACTATATAGCCTAAAACATGCACTTTTGTCAAAAAAAAAGGACAAGAAAATCTGAAGCACTGTGCTAGGATATTGCAACTTCAGGAGCAAATAGTTGTTCCTGTACCAAGATTATAAAAGATAAGCACAATATATGGTACAGTTGTAATACAAAAACATTAGTTGAGAACAAAGCACATTACTGCAAATACACTGCTGACACATTGATTTACCAACAATGAGATGCCAGAGAATTTACCTGAACAAAATTATCAAAACTCATAGCACATGAATGTGTAGCATCACTTGGATCTTTTGGGCTCACTTTAATGAATGCTCTTGATGTTGACCGAAGTTGCTTGATGACAACACCAGATTTTCCTATAACATTTGACGCCTGACTAGCTGGCACAAGAATGTTAGCTTCCTCTGTACTCTTCTTATCAGAGTCTCTACGATTCTTAGGTAATGTATGCAGTGCATCAACAATTGCATTGTGCACCCTAAGTAATGCATCTTGAGCTGCACAAACAGGCTCATTGTCATCACCCTCAGCATCAAGGTCTCTATGTTTGACGTAGCAATATACCAAGATAACCCTTTTGTCTGCACCAGGGTACGGGTCAACAACCTTGACTCTGGCACCTGTCTGTTGCCGGATAGCATTTATCACACTGCCATTCTTTCCTATGACACTACCAATCAAACTGTCTGGACACAGTATACGGTAAAGAACCAGTCCATCATTATTAGAGCTTTCCTGAGCATGGGGAAATGGCCTTTTGTGTTGGTCCTTCCTTTCTTCTCTTTCATATTCCCTGTGTTGGCGGGGACGCTTACCAGTCTGCTGCCTCATTTTTTAGATAACTGTGTAAGGAAAATTTTGATAAGATTCATGCAAAGCTTTATACAGATGTACGACAAACATCTAACGATTGAACGTTTTCTGAAAAAGGTAATCCAAATTCCAACAAGGTGCAGTTGTACACAGCATAACCACTGATCGTAGCAAAAAAAATATTGTAGGGATATATGAACAAAAAATAGACATAGCCAATTAGAATATAGCAGCCAAACTACAAATACAACAGCTCAACCAATCGGTTTAACATATCAACAGTAACAGGTGTATGATGTTTTACAAAGGCACCACAGAGAATAATCAAACAAGGTAGAATTACACATACCAATGACTCAGCACAATGCAGCCACAAGGGATTACTACTTACTAGAGCCCTCCAACCCAGTAACCAAACCAACACGGCGAAACATGACAAGGAACTGAATTTTGACGCAACATAACAACATATATAAACTAGATTTGATAACCGATGGCGCAAATCAGAACATGGAAGCACACGAAACATAGTGCTACATGGTTCAACCATTTGAGTGAGTACAACACAGGTCACAACGGTCAAAATCAGCTACATGGAAAGCTCATACATGCATGGTTGTTGTGCATAAAATGGTTGTAGGTGAAGCATTTCCGTGCGAAACACATGGAGGGGGTAGCTGGCTAGGTTTGGCACTGAATCGTCACAGTTCCAGACATGCAAGGTTGGTATCACACAAACTACTTGAATAGGCTTGGGCCTTTAACCATGAGCACAAAAAAGAATCGGCCTGAGATGCCTGCGAACAAAAAGGATCTTCACCAGCACAGGCAGAGGTCGACCAGGCTACGAATTCTGGCACAGCACAGGAGGAGACTTAGGCTCGCAACACACAGCCAGGATTGGGCACATACCAAAGGAGACTGCGACTTGTCCTCGGGGCAACGAGAACCCGTGAACAACCTAATCTATTCGAAGCACGGATCACTAAATAGACTGACCGAATCAGCAATTCAGCAGCGCGCCCGCCACGCAGAGAAGGAATCCACGGCCATCTCTCAGCGACAGGGGCAAAATTCTCTTGGAAGAAAGGGGAAATCGGAACGGGGGACGACGGGACCAGCGCCGATAGTGCGGATAAGGGGACCAGGCAAAACAAACGACCAACCCGTCCCAAGCGAGGTATAGGGTTCGTTACCAGAGGCGCACGGAAGGAACCGTCCGGCCGTCCGTCCGCGCCCGGGCGGAGAGCGGCGGCGAGGGGAGTATCCGGGAGAGGGACGCGGGGCCCGGGGAGAGGGAGGAGGAGCCGTCGCCGCTCGCCGGCGGTCAAGTCGTCGAGGTGTTGCAGTGCAGGGGCCGTCGGTCTTGGGTTTTTAGAGGGTAGTGTAAGATAGTTGGATGGGCCGAGGATGATGTGGTCCCTCTGAAGAATTTTTGGCCCATTAGCAGATGTATTTGGCTGGCTATCCCTAAATAGACAATGTTTTTGCTTTCTAAAAAATAACTGTCAATAACTTTCATAAATAAAAAATATTTAAATATAGTTTTTTAATTAAACTTATCTAAAGATATAAATATTTCACATATTTTATACAAATTGAATCAAATTTGTGTCACGAACATCTAAAATATCATTTATTTAAGGATGGAGGAGTACTTCTCTGTCGAATAGTATTAACATTTATATTTTTAATTATGTTTATTATGATAATATATTTCATAATCAATTTAGTTATATCTATTTTGTCTTATAGATGTTATTGCATTTTCTATATAAATCATTAAATTGTTTCATTTCTAAAAAAAAATTGTTGTAGTACTCCTTTATAGACGGAGCGAGTAATAATACTCAAATGTTAGGCAATTTTTTTCTTCCTTCTTGGTACCCATGTCATCTCTGACCCTGTGACGTGGGAAGTTAGGAACCTAATTGACATCATCATTCAATGGATCGGAGCGGGAGCAGGAGCAGGAGAAAGAGGCAAGAGCGATAATTTCTCCTGATGATAATCTAGAAATCAGAGCGGAAGTAGGAGAGCAGGAGAAGAGAAAGGGAAAAAACTCTTTGCTAGTACTTTACTAGATTATTTCTTTTGATGATAATCTAGAAATCATATGTTCACAAAAGCAATCTAAGGACAAACAAAACTGATAGCACCAAACAAAAATCCACCGATCTCTTTGCACATGGGAAGACTTGAAAATTCTAAGTCTTCTTCGTCTTCCACTCTCGGGGCCCACGTGATTTGGACAAGCTAATAGGGGGCAGCAACTTGCCCATGTGATTGCACCTGCTTGATGAATGAATTATACTGTATATGCACTGTTTTCCATTCATGATCATATCATTGGTTCTTATTTGGCCTTTCCTTTTTCATTTTTGGGGAATTTATTTATGGTTTGGCTTTCTGCATCCTCTCGCTCTCAAACCAAGGGAGCAAATTGGCAATTTCGAATACTTTGATGCCCTTCAATATCTTTTTTTAACCTTTTTTCATGAATGGATATACACCGCATCCAAGATGCTTTCGGAGCGAGAGAACTTTCTAGCTAATTTTATGAACCGTTGGAATCTTGATATAAAATAAAATACCTTGATCCAAAGCATGAAAGAGCTTTGTACCTTTTTGTGGTCATTTGTAGTGTACCCCCTCCTTCTAAATTATGCATAAGTTTGTATTATATAACTAGATATGAGATATATTTAAGTACGTAATTTGAAATAGAGAAAGTAGCATTTATAAGATTAGCATGCAAATCAAGCATGTTGTAAACGTAAACGAAGAGAAACAAGTGACTCTAATTCAAATTTTGGAGCAATCGATCTGTCTAAGAGCGAATATTTCAAAATTTAACAGTATTTTTGTGCTTTAATTGATAGCCGACATTTCTATCGACAGTGGAGGCGTCTGTGATGACTTCGTCAATCTTGAGAATTTGCCGGCTCGGTCTTAGGAGCTCATAAGGGTAAGAGAAATAAGTGACTCTAAATCAATTTTTGGAGCAATCGATCTGTCTAAGAGCGAATATTTCAGAATTTAACAGTATTTTGTGCTTTTAGTGGCAGCCGACATTTCTATCGACAGTGAGACGTCTGTGGTGACTTCGTCAATCTTGAGAATTTGCTGGCTCGGTCTTAGGAGCTCATAAAGGTAGAGTTTATGTGAGTGCGTTCATAGTGATAAGTGTGTGTATTTTAAACGTCTGCATTGCACTATGTAATCTTTTAAAAAAGTACAACATGAGCTTAAAAAAGGTTAAATGAGCTTCAAAACCTATCGGATGTGGCCTTGCGCAGCACAAGCTACTTAGTCGGTGGCGGAGCTTGGCCCAAAGTGGCAATGGCAATGTATGTCATATATAATATAAGGTATGAACTTAATGGTGAATCACCTATTGGAAGGAGGCAAGCCATGGCCAATATTGATCTACACTATTAGTATTACACAAGCAGACAAGCTCCTTTTTTTTTTTTTTTTTTTTTTTTGCGACTTAGCAGACAAGCTCCCTCCTACTTGTAATAGTAGCTGAAACCGGAGCCCACCGTCCATTGAACCGGAGGATCGGTACTCCAGAAGCAGCCAGGATCTGGCCTAGGGCTATGTGCTGATTTACAGCTCAGGCTCGCGGCCGCGGGTAAATCACCATTTCTTTAACCAACTTGCTGCTTGTTCTGAGTTCTGACTTTCAACCGTTCATATTAGAGGGTGGGAGAGAGAGATTAATAAACGGAAGGTGAAGTCAGATGGCGCATGATTGACTTGCAGTTGCCAACTTACCACACAAAGCTCCTCTAGTACCTCTGTGTCGTCTCTCTGTGTGCCCGACTGGCCGTGTGTACCCCGTACGGCTGTACCAGTACCACCAACTCCTCCAGGGCCCGCCCCAGTCCTCACCGGCGAGGGGACGCGCCGCAGGTTCTTGGGCACCGGCATTGAGGCCGGCAGCGCGCCAGTTTCAGGTGAGCGAGCTGTCAGTTCTTGGTTCTTAGGGTCGGGTGTTGAGGATGTAAAGCTTCTGTTCTTGTTATTGGGCTTCTAGGCTCCCAAGATCAAGCTGCTTTGCACACACACACCCCCTCCTCCATCCCCCTCTCCTCTCCTCCCTTTGGGGTTAAAAGACGCTCTTTTGTTGCGCCGCCGCCTAAGCGATGTTCGACGAGATGGTAGCGATGTGCGTCGAGTATTCGCCCCTTTCGGGCGGTGCTGGGTAGCGATGTGCGTCGAGTATTCGCCCCTTTCGGGCGGTGCTGGGTTTGGCGATTTCCGTGAATGAGGTTTCAGGTGATCTATTGATCTGGATTGGTTGTCTCATTCGAGCGCCGTGCTTGTTGATCTTGCTTATTAGTATAAATTATTGGGAATGTTTGTGGCAGAAAAGAGAATGAGATGTGTAATTAGTGGAGTCCGTACGGTGGCTTGCCTCCACAAAAATAAATGTCAGGGGACAACTTTTGGAATTTCTTCACCAAGTTTTATTTCATTATTGCCCTTGTGTGTGCAATCCTGTTGCACTGATTAGCTAAATTCTTGATTGATGCCTAGTCTAGTTTGGGTGGAATGCAGTTTGACATAGGTAGATTAGTTACTTCTTTCACTTTGTTTATGTAATACTTCTTCCATTTTGCATCCCAAAGGAAGCGAAATGCCCTGTTTTTGTACGAGGAGGAAAGTACCGTGCTTGTGCATGGATGGTATCTACGATAGCTGGATAGGATTATAGGAATGTTGTTAGTTAACTGTTTTGACTAGGAATTGTTAAATATGGACTATCTAATTTAGCTTTATTTCGCTATCAAGCACTAATAGAAAGAAAGTTGGATTTTTTTTTTCTTACTGTGATGAGAAAAACACAGAAAGTTCATGAAAATATCAACGTTTGGTGAAGATAAGAATGCACTATTTCTTTTTTTGTAAAATCGAGTAGACTTTATCCATTTTTATGTGATTTCAGTTGTACCAATGCTTACTTTGGTTGTTGAAGCTGGTGGTGTGCAAAGAATTTGTCTGCCAGTTGTACCAATGCTTACTTTTGTTGTTATAAAGCTCATATAAACAAAGGTTGTTCTCTCTTTTTTCTCATGTTACATCGACCTTGGTTCTGTTTTCATGTGATTTCAGGACTATATATTCCCTTACCCCCACTAGACACGTTTTATAACAGCTTGGCAAGTTGACTGTTTAACCAGAATAAACACTATTTGATTTAACAGTGCTAATAATGTGAGAGGTAGAGTCAAATCTGCACATGGGAGCATCTGGTCTCTTATATAATATACATAATTAAGTGTTTTCACAATGAACGTGTACCAGTAAGTGGGCCTATCTATAATTGCACAATAATGATCACGAGGGGCCATGGAGTTGTTGCATCGAGACTGATTAATTTCATGCTATCATATCTGTTACTTCTCTTATGGCTCTCTGTCTATTTCTCAGGAGCTCAGAGTTGATTTATTTCTGGAGGCATCAACTATATTCAATTTTCAAAATATGGATTGCTGTTTCATGTGTGGGACAGGCATGACACAAAAAATACTGAAAATGAAGGTGAGCATTTTTGTATCATACATCTGAATTATAAACTCTTCTGTCTAGAATGTCTAGAAAAGAAAACTCCTGATACATTTATATTTATGTTCTGGCTGTGCCAGTAGGAAACAAGGTGAAGATTTTTTCCTATCGTGAGATAAGGAAAGCTACACATGGTTTTAGTGGGGCGAATAAGATTGGTGAGGGTGGTTTTGGCTCCGTTTTCAGGGTAATTTTCATAGTTGGCCACTTCAATCAGGTTTAATGTCTATTGTATCAAATTGTCGTACGTAAACTTTACCCTATTTGATCAGGGAAAGCTTAAAGATGGAACAATTGTCGCAGTGAAGGTCCTTTCTGCTAGTTCAAGGCAGGGTATCCGAGAGTTTGTATCTGAGCTTACAGCAATTTCAGATATTGTACATGAAAACTTAATTACCTTGGTTGGTTGCTGTGCCGAAGGGTCTCATAGGATTCTTGTGTACAATTATCTTGAGAACAATAGTCTTTCATATACACTTCTAGGTGACATTCTTACCAACTTTATTCCTTTAACAAGTCAATTTTCGAAAAGCTATGTGATGTGTGTACTCATATGGTATTGCAGGTTCAGGCCGGAACAACATCCGGTTCAATTGGAGAGCTCGTGTCAAAATTGCTGTAGGTGCTGCTCGTGGGCTTGCTTATCTTCATGAAGAAATTCGCCCCCCTATAATTCATCGAGATATAAAGGCAAGCAATATTCTTCTTGACAAGGATCTTAACCCAAAGATTTCTGATTTTGGGTTGGCAAGGCTCCTCCCTCCAAATGCAACTCATGTGAGCACTAGGGTTGCAGGAACAATGTAAGCATAACCTTGCTTGGGATGTTTAAATGAATTATTGTGTATAAAATATTTAGTTCTTATCTTCATTTTCTTTTGTTCCTTTTCAGAGGATACCTGGCTCCTGAATATGCTGTCAGGGGACAGGTGACAAAAAAATCAGATATCTATAGTTTCGGTGTTGTGCTACTTGAAATTGTCACTGGTAGATGTAACTACAATAGTAAATTGCCTCATGGAGATCAATTTCTGCTTGAGAGGGTAAGCGCTGTCATACTTTGTAATCCTATGCTTCAGTTTGAGGTTCTCAATTCTCAGTTTAAGAGTTCAGTTTAATTAGCTTTCCAATGCTGAAGTTATCATTTAGGGCCTGCTTGGAACACATGGATTTTAATGACTTCCACAGGATATAGATTAACCAGACCTAATATTGTTTAGTATTTGGTATCTGATGAATTAACATAACTATTGTATTTAGTCTGTCATTTATATTCATCATGGTCAGCTACCAAACATCTTTTGTAGCCAAACCTAGAGTCATATATGGTTGTTGCTCGCCTTGTCATATATCGAAATAAAGTAAATTAAACCTACAAAATGAATGACGTTCCAAGTACAAACACCCAAGATATATATTTTGTTCTCTATGATCTGAAGCTCATTTAGCTGTGTGTTCCTGAATTTGAAAGATTTGTGGGTGCTCTTGCAGGCATGGAGATACTATGAGCAAGGAAAACTAAAGGAGATCATAGATGCTGAAGTAGGGGAGGATCTGAATGTTGACGAGGCATGTCGTTTCTTGAAGGTTGGTCTACTATGCACCCAAGATGCGATGAAAAAGCGTCCAAACATGGCCAATGTCGTCCTAATGCTGATAGGAGAGAAGGAAGTCTCCATGGACAGGGTCACCAAACCAGCCGTGATTGGTGACCCATACCTCAATGGAAACAACGATCAGAGTCCAAGCAATGCGGACTCTACCACATTGAGATCCTTTGCCACAACTGAACCTTTAACATCATCAGAAGCAAACACAGAGTGGTCTCTGTGATAAAAAAAAACTGGTATACAAAAAATGTCATGAATTAAAGGGGGAGAGATAGATGGAGAATTATTTTTGTGGATGCTGCGATGCTAAAAAATACTGCATCGCTATTGTTGATTATGTTCGTTTGTTATTTCATTTTTTTTTTTTGTATATACTCTAAATGAAACCAATGGAGTGGAACGAGGATTGAATATGCCTTACTCGTCTGTACATATATTGAATCATTAGGACTTCTATCGTATTCAGGTCTTTCCAGATTCTGTCTGTTATGTTTTCAGTATGATCACGTTTAATTCTTGCAATTAGTAGTGCCAGTTCATCAAAGTGATCTGGACTAAGTTTACCTCTCTGGATATTACTACCTTTGCGCCTGCATTGGGCATGTCTTCTGCCTTCCAGCAAGTGCCATTCAGAAGATGAAATTTACCTATGATGAGGCACGTATGGATTCATAGAAAAATTTGAACGGAACAAAATATAAGGACACGGCTCCTTCATTAGCAATCCTATGTACAAATAAAATACTACGCCAAGCCATTAGTCTAATAATGAATAATCTAATCTGTAATCTGCATGTCATACTAATAATCAAATTTAATCTACATGTCCACTCAGTACTAACACTCCAAACCTCCAGTAGGACAACATTTCACAACCTCTATCCAGCAAACAACACAGATCTATCTCA
>JADLZL010003622.1:0-98153 GCA_015844335.1 Chrysopogon serrulatus | reverse complement strand
CCCATTTGAGATACTTTTATTCTATGCAAAATTGGATATACCTGCAAAACGATCAAGAACAACACAACTCGTGAAACTCGTTAGAATCAAACCCTACAACTATGCTTTATGGTTAATATCATGTTATATTGAGCAATAGTTGATGGTATAAAATAGGCATTAAGGACCGTCAATAATAATTAAGGATAATCATCAGAGCATCTTACTAGTCATAATCATAGCTAGCCATTAAATAAACTAGGGAAATAAGTCTATAACTGCGTCAATTGAATAACTCTAATTAGTGTAACTACATCTAATCATCATTGCTAAATCAACCCTATATTATTATTACATGTAAAGAGGCATCAACTAATGAGGATATTAAGAACTAAGTCACCTCCTTCGCGACCGCGCCCATGCTAGTCCTACATACGGGGGGTGGACTACAGAGGAACTAACGTTGCTGTCACCTACGCAGACTACCACACGTCTCGGCATATCATAGATAAACAAGACATCTAGACACCACGTCTACATATCGCCTATCATCTACCCATTGTACATATGGATAAACGCTATACGAGCAATTACATGAATTCAATGAGATCAAAGTAACTAAACTAGACATATAATCAAAGTAGACAATGACTATTGCAATTAAGAATATATGAATATATTTAGAGTAAAGTCTCCCTAATCTGAAATATAATAAAGTAACTAAGAACTAGATCTATTACCGAACTCTTGCGCTCCAGCTAGACGCCCGGGGCTCCAGATCCGATGAAGAACTAGATCTCCTCTACTTCTAATCTAGCTAGCTAATCCTATGAACTAGAAGGCTCTTGATGAACTTGAAGGCTCTTGATGCTTGATGGCTTGAGGCCTTGATGAATAATAAATTGGCTCTCTCCAAGGGGGTCTACCCATGTATTTATAGTCCGGTGGGATGCGCGTGCGCCGCAGGATCAAACCGACTTAACCAACGGTGGAGATGAAAACCCTAGGCATCAGGAGGAAGCTTCTGGAAGGAGGAGGGCAGCGGGCATAGGGGGGCACCGCCCGGCGCCCTGGTGGGGCCGGCCGGCCCCACCTGGCAGCCTCTCGCCCCCTCGCACCTCCCCGGTGTCTTCTGGAGTCTTCCTGGGTCTTCCCGCGGTGTCCTTCGTGGCGGATAAGTTTCGTGTATATTTTTGCACTTGAATCCCTCTTTTTAGCTTTTCTGAAATCTCTCTGGAAATTACAGAATATGCAAAACTCATGGAAATTGTCAGATAAATCCCTAGACTAGTGTGTTTTCTTGTTTCCTTTTGGGTGAAAAGCTCTAGTAAAAGTTGACGCTAACAGGTGTCAACACTCACCTTTATTTCATCATACTTACCATGACTCACATGCTAGAATTTATGAGTGATGCAACATCTATGTTCCCGTCACTTGAGATATGAATTGAAGCCCTGTGACGTCGACCTCTTTCTCCAACATTAGATTTGTTATGTTTCTTCTTATTTTATGGGGGCATGCCGGATGGTCATAAACCGGTCGTTTATTACCCTGCATAAGATATTAAAGTAGACAAACAAGGGTAATCCTGCTTGAGCAGGCTTAATGGTTATCTCAATCACATAATTAAGTATAAGTCTAGTAATGTTTCTTAATTGCCTAGCTACCTTCCCCGGCAACGGCGCCAGAAATGCTTGTTGGTATTTTTAACATCACTTCACGTTAAGTTGTCATCCCTAACATGATGCTAAAAACCAAGGATAAAAATAATCTACACGCAATAACTCTAATTAGAATATATCCGCAAGCGCACAGATAATTCTTCCGTTGTAGCATTTCACCCAGAGGAAGTATTCCGAGTATCGTTGATTTATTTTATGCCAAAAGGATAAAGCAGCTATAACTTATACTATTGATGTGAAAGATAAACCATAATTAGATTCCTACTCATAATAGGGATAAGTCATATGATAAAAGATATATATAATAAATAATGATAATGATCAGTCATTATAAATAGATAAACATCAGAGCTCTTCTAGTCATAACAATAGCTAGCCAATAGATAAACTCAGGAATAAATACTAAGGTAATTCAATAACTACATCAATGAATAACTCTAATTAGTGTAACTACATCTAGCAATCATCGTTAAGTTAACCCTATATCATTATTACATGTAAAGAGGCATCAACTAATGAGGGTTTTAAGACAATAAAGTCACCTCTTTCGTGACCACGCCCATGCTAGTCCTACATACGGAGGGTGGACTACAGAGGAACTAACACAGCAGCTATCACCTACGCAGACTACCACACGTCCCGGCACGTCAGGGTGCACTCGCAGATAAACAAGATATCCAGACAACAAGATAAACAATATAGAATATGCAAAACTCATAGAAATTATCAGATAAAACCCTAGACTAGTGTGTTTTCATGTTCTACCTCGGGTAAAAAGTCGCAGTAAAAGTTGACGCTAACGAGTGTCAACATCTAGCAAGATTCAAGTAGAGATCGGGCGCTTCGCTCAGGATTCCAGATCTATCTTCTAGAATTTGGTAATTTATCTTCTATTTCATTATGACTTTGCTCTACTTTAATATATTGCTACTTATTCAGTTCTTAGTTTATTCTAGTTGCACATTTGATATAGATATAGTTTATGATGATTATTGTTATATGATCGTAAAGCGCCTGATTCAATACTCGAGTGAGTCAGGTGGTGCGCATTATGTAAACGTGGTGTCTAGATATATTGTGTACCTACGGAGGCACCCTGATGTGTCGGGTCGTGTGTTAGTCCGCGTAGGTGACAGCTGCATTGGTTTCTCTGTAGTCCATCCCCCATACGTAGGACTAGCCGAGCATGGTCACGAAGGAGGTGACTTTAGTGTCTTAATATCCTCATTAGTTGATGCTCCTTATGATGTTTTCTAAGTTTATTGCACTATAGATGAAAATGTGTAGCATGGCATAGGCTGTAGACTTTATATTAGTAATTACATAGGTTTCTTTATTTATAACTGAGTCTCTAGATTACTTTATTATATTAGATAGTCTCTATATTCTAGCTCTAGAATACCATTTATCTTAATTACTCATTTATCATTTATCGTTACTGTTGACTAGTTATTGCTAAGGCATTAGTGTAATAGGTTATGATCAGGTTATTCATTTATCATTCTTAATCCTAGTAACCCACTCCTAATAAATAGAATGCTGCTTTATCCTTTTGGCATAAAATAAATCAATGATACTCGGAATACTACCTCTGGATAAAATGCTACAACGGGAGAATTATCTGTGCGCTTGTGGATATATTCTAATTAGAGCTATTGCGTGTAGATTATTTTTATCCTTGATTTTTGGCATCATGTTAGGGATGACAACTTAACTTGAAGTGATGTTAAAAATACCAACACAGAGATAAAATCACTAACCTGCTAGTCTCCATAGATGCAGCAAAAGCAAAGATAGCATCTGTCATCAAAAAGAACCAACAGATCAAGACCAAGCTTATCAAGATCCAAAGTTCTGAAGATAATGATAAGAAGGTGCTGGAAGCAGTTAGCCGAATCAGGAGTGATGCCATAGATGCAATCAAACTGTTCTTGGGTGAATAGAATATCGGCTTGTAATACATCCACACTGCATTTCTGAGCAATTGCACCTTTATTATGCTTTGGTCCTTGTATCTCTGTTTACTTGATAGCATAGCCGATTGCTTTTGGCTCTCTGA
This sequence comes from Chrysopogon serrulatus, assembly GCA_015844335.1. NCBI lineage: Eukaryota > Viridiplantae > Streptophyta > Magnoliopsida > Poales > Poaceae > Chrysopogon > Chrysopogon serrulatus. Next base: position 94,433 of record JADLZL010003622.1, on the reverse strand, counting down.
CCAAAAGAATAACTAATTCTTTCGAATCCCCGATTAAGAGAATAGGTGATTCCTTTATCCTTCCGATTAGGAGAATAGCCGATTCCCTATGAAACATCGATTTTCAATTTAGCCGATCCTGGCCCAGTCCGATAGCGGCCCAAAAGGGAGTAAACCCTACTTTGTCGCTTGATATGCTCCGAGTCATATGCCACGAACTCCACCTCGGCTTATAAATAAAGCCCCTCTCCGGCTTTCCCTGTCATCACCGGCTAGCACTCCCATTGTCATCTCTTCGCCTCTCTGCCCTATCCAATCTTAGGAAGAGCATCCACCTCTAGAGCACCAATGTCGAGTGGTGGCGATCGTGGAAAATGCCCTGCTGAAGGAGAGGCAGAGGGGAGCCAAGCACCGTGTCGCCAACGCCATGGGTGAGATTCGATCGGCTGCCCCCTTGTGATTTATGTCCCCTGTTCATCTTCTCATCTTTTGATTTTCCCTGCTCTTTTTAGGCCGAGGGTCATCACTAGCCAACATCATCTGCTTCCCCTAATGGTGGTGACCCAGCCGGATACCTCCAGCTAGCCGGTCTCCGTGCTCGGTTCGTCAAGCTCCTCGAGCTCTTTTGACTCCGGCAACTCCTACAACCCCAACCCTTGGGGTCCAGCGGAACGAAAGGAGAGGACCCCCTATGCATCCATGAGGAAGCGCTCCGGTTCCGCAAGGAGAGAGATGAGGCCCCGAGCTCGGCGACGTCTCCAAGCAGTTTGGCATCGCTCAAGCCGAATGGGAGGACCAACGCAAGCAGCTCTACGACGCTATCACTGGTTTGGCACCCACCAATCTTTGTGTACTAATCTGTTTTATCTTTCAGCGTTCTCTGCGGAAAATGACCGCTTGAATGCAGTGGTGACCAGGGTAGCCGACAAGGTGAATGCTCAAGGGGAGACGCCTGAAGCACGCCTGGATACGGTAGATGGCCATGTTGATCAAGCCATCATCCAAGGCGTGCACCTCGGTGTTTCTCTTGGCCTGGCGATGTCTTCCTGCACCGGTGAGGACTTCTCTATTTAGGCCGTTGGCTTCATGGGGGCCTCCCTCATGAGATTGAAGACATCGAAGAGCGTTTGGAGCAGTACAAAGATCATGCTGCTGCCCTCACCGAATCCACCAATCCCCAATCTGTTCTCAACAAGTTATTCCAAGAGTAGCTTGTAATTAGGGATTGAATGTAAATAATAGAATTATCTTTTTATGCTTGTTCATGTTTCTTTGTGTTGAATGCCGGACTGATGTCTCTTTTCTAAAATAAAGCAATTCCGAACTAAACTTCCCGAATACAGTGATGTCATTTTAGTCGACCGGATCTTGATCTTGCGTTGCAAACGATTTGACAAGTCACTGAGCAGTGTCATTCAAAGATTTACCTTTTCCTTTTCCTGATAAACCAACCAATCAGAATGCCAAAGTTAATCTTTAAACACATTCGGCTAAACTTAGTCATTTTTTAGACTAAAGGTGATACAAACCGTATCGGCTATGGAATTTTTAAGCTAAGGGCGATGTTCTTTCATCGGCCATTTTGATTTTAAACCTTTTTATGAACCGACTTCAACACTGGGGTAGTATCTTTTAAGATATCATCCATTGATAGCTCTGGCAAACTCTTCTCCAAGCAAAGTTTTCAAAATATATGCATTGCCAGGCACACACCTTTCTACCTGAAAGGGTCCTTCCTAATTTGGAGACCATTTACCAAATGCTCTATCTTTTGATCCAATCGGCAATATAGTCTTCCAAACTAGATCACCTTCTGCAAATTGCTTCACTCTAACTTTCTTGTTATAATACTTAGCAATGCGTATCTTGTTTTTCTCAATATTTTCCAATGCTTTAAGACGAATCGAATATAAATCTTCTAACTCGTCTATCATCAAATTTGCATAATCCTCTTTTCCTAAGTCTTTTTGTAACGTGACTCGTCTTGAACCTGATTGTAACTCCCATGGTAGAACAGCATGATGCCCATAAACTAACTCATAGGGTGATGTTTGAGTTGACCCCATGACAAGCCATTCGATAAGCCCATAATGCCTCATTAAGCACCAAATACCACTTTCTTGGTTTCTCATCAACCTTCTTCTGGATGATCTTAATCATAATTTTATTTGATGCCTCTGCCTGATCGTTGGCTTGTGCACAATAAGGAGAAGAATTATACAATTTGATCCCCATGTCTTCGACAAAATCACAAAATTCCGAGGAAGTGAATTGAGTACCTTGATCAGTTGTTATAATTTGAGGGATTCTAAACCTATAAATTATATGCTCTTTAACAAAACTGATCATATTTTCTGATGTGACCTTCTTCAAAGGAATAGCTTCAACCCATTTGGTAAAATAATCCGTGGCTAAGAGTATAAATTTATGCCCTTTACTCGAAGGAGGATGAATCTGCCCAATCAAATCTATGCTCCATTCTCTAAATGGCCAAGGTTTGATTATTGGGTTCATAGCAGATGCTGGGGCCTTCTGGATGTTACCGAATTTCTGACAATCTTGACACCCTTTATAATATTCAAAACAATCTTCTAGCATAGTTGGCCAAAAGTAACTGGTTCTTCTAATTATCCACTTCATTCGGTAAGCCGATTGATGTGCACCACACAATCCTTCGTGCACTTCATACATCACCTTTTTGGCCTCCTTCTGACTCAAGCATTTAAGCAACACTCCATCTATAGACTTGTAGTACAACTGATCATCAAGAAATACGAACTTGAGGGCTTTATACCTGAGTCTTCGGGAAACCTTTTGTGAAGGATTCCTTAGATAACTGGTGATCTCGCTTCTCCAATCGGCTATTTGATCAGCATCTAAAACACCCTTTTCCAACGTGAGAACTTCCTGGCTTTCCCGATATCCAGAGGCAACCTGAGCTAACTTATTTGCTTCTTCATTGTGCTCTCTAGGGATATGATGCAAGGTCACAACCCGAAACCTCCTCAAAAGTTCTCGGCACTCTTCATAATATTTCCTTAGCACATCATTCTTGCATTCTTATTGGCCAGTCAGTTGATTAATCACTAATTTAGAATCCCCAAAGATTTCAACAGCACCAGCTTTTATTTCTACAAGAAGCTGAAGCCCTCTGAGAAGTGCTTCATACTCTGCTTGATTATTAGTAACATGAAATTCAATGGGAATTGCATATTTAAAAGTTAATCCTTGTGGAGATATCAAGAAAACACCAGCACCACCACCTCGGCTACAAGATGAACCATCGAAGAACAAAGACCAAGGTCCAATGCTTACCATACTGATGGTAGGGTCACGATGTTGTGTAATAAAGTCGGCAATAATTTGACCCTTTACTGCTTTTGCCGATTCATACTTTAAATCGAACTCTGATAAAGCTAAGATCCATTTGCCAATTCTTTCATTTAAAATTGGCATTGACAACATGTGTTTTATTACGCCAAAACTAGAAACAACCACGCATTCGGCGTTTAACAAGTAATGCCAAAATTTGGTATATGAGTAATACACACACAAGCAAAGTTTTTCCATAGCCGAATATCTTGTTTCTGGGTCCCACAACTTTCGGCTAAGATAAGCTATCACTCTCTCCTTTCCTTCATATTCTTGCATGAGGGCCGATCCTATTGTTAAGCTATCGGCCACCACGTACAACTTGAAAGGCTTATCGAGTTGTGGAGGTACCATCACTGGTGGTGCCTTCATATACTCCTTGATTTCATCAAAAGCCTTTTGTTGTACGTCACCCCATACAAATTCTTGATCTTCAACAACGGAGAAAAAGGCAAGACCCTTTCTGATAGATTGGAAATAAACCTCCTCACAAAATTTATCTTTCCAAGCAATGATTGTAATTCTGTAAGATTAGTCGGATGGACAACTTTGTCTATTGCTTCCATGCTCTTTTTCCCGACTTCAATTCCTCCTTTATGAACAAAAAATCCCAAAAACTCACCAGCCGAGACTCCAAAAGCACATTTATTTGGATTAATTTTCAAACCATGTCTTCTGGTACATTCCAAAGTTTTTCTTAGATCAGCTAGATGCCCTTCGTGGTTCCTAGACTTGACCACCACGTCATCAATATAAATCTCCACAACTTTACCGATCAACTCATAGAAGATGTAATTCATGGCTCTTTGATAAGTTGCACCGGTATTTTTCAATCCGAATGTCATTACAATCCATTCAAATAAACCAATGTGACCAGGGCACCTAAAAGCTGTCTTTGAGATATCTTCTATTGCCATGAAAGTTTGGTTATAACCGGCATTCCCATCCATAAAGCTAATGACTTCATATCCGGCTGCTGCATCTACTAGTAAATCAGCAATCGGCATTGGGTATCCATCCATCGGAGTTGCCTTATTAAGATTTCTAAAATCTATGCAGACCCTCATCTTTTCATTCTTCTTGTATACAGGAACTATATTTGAAATCCACTCTGCATACCTACATGGCCGAATGAAGTTCGCTTCCAATAGTCTTTCAATCTCCTTCTTCACATCGGCCAATACCTCCTCCTTATAAATCTTCCTTGGAGGTTGTTTGTAGGGACGATATCCGGATTTAATGGGTAATCGATGTTCAACGATAGAACGATCTAATCCAGGCATCTCTGTATAATCCCAAGCAAAACAATCTTTAAATTCTTTAAGAAGGTTTACCAATTGTAATCTGTATTTTGGATTTAAGTTTGCACTGATGTACATCGGCCTTGGCTTAATGTTATCACCAACATTTATCTCCTCTAACTTATCTGCCGACATAAAACCGTGTCCCAACTTCCCTTTGTTGCCATCGATCGAGTTAGCCATCAAAAATTGTTATTAGAGCCGAATGCTTGGATCGACTATTGATCCTTGTTGAAGACATTCACAGGACCTTCTCCCCATACTTTGCCGGAGAAACAATCAATACCATCATAATCCCAGTAAGCCGCCTCCAAAGCAGCAACACTCATAGAATCATCAGCATGCACAACTTTGACATCATCCCCTACCCACTGAATAAAAATTTGGTGTATGGTCGAAGGGATACAGCAGTTGGCATGAATCTAGTCTCTTCCCAGAAGCAGACTATATGCCCCCTTGCCATCAATGACAAAGAAGGTAGTAATCAGAGTTTTTGATCAAATCATCAACTCAACATTCATAGCTCCTCGAGTGTCAGAAGGATTACCAGCAAAGTCTCTAAGAACCATGTCAGTTTTCAACAAGTCTTCACTTATCATTCCAAGCTTCCTGAATGTGGTATATGGCATGATATTGATAGCAGCCCCACTATCAACAAACGTCTTAGTTAGAGGCTTACCGTTAATGTATCCTTTCACATAAAGAGGTTTCAAATGGCGAAACTTGGCTGGCTTGTCAAAAGTTGCTCGTTGTGTTAACACAAGCTGGGCCATCAAATCTTTAAACTCACTTTCATCAAAATCAGAATAAACTTCTTCTTGAACCTCTTGATCCTCAGGAGCTATAAATTCTGATGGGAAAAAAAGCCATGCATGCGTCACCCGATGGATCTTTCTCATTAGATTTCTTTTTAGGGCGTCATTCCTGTTTTTTCTCCACAGCTGCTTGTTCCAGTTCCTTGTTCCTTAAGCCCTGAACTCTTCTCTTTTGACTCTTCCTCAATCCTAGAGGACACCATTGTCCTTTCTGCCACATGTATTCATGAGCATTTCCTTCTTCACTGTATCCTCTATAATGAGTCCATCGTTGATCTGTGAATCTCTTTCTTTGTAGATGGTCAAAGCTGTTTATTTTTAAGCGCCGATCATCCTCAGGAAATTGTATTCCAAGTCTTTTATGGACTGGACGGTGGTTGACTCGAGACTGCTTGTACCCAAAATACTGATCACTGTATTCGGGGCAATTGTTCCTAGCAGGCAGCTTCAAGCCCTCATTCCAGCAATGTTTAAAGAATGAACACCCCCAATGAGACTGTTCCATCTCTCTTACGTGTTCTTCTTGTTCTCGGCGATATACCTCTTCTTCATATCTCCAACGTTCCTGCATAAATTTTTGTTCTTCGTGGTATTCCTGTTCTTACTGTCTTTGCCATTTATTCAGCAAGATACGTGATGTCACCCTTGGTCTAGAAGTTTCACCTCTTTCAGTTCGGCTATTCTTAAACCGAAGTTTCTCCTAGAGTTCCTCAGTGGTAATCTGTTGATTAGGATCGACAGTACCACTCTTCTTAGCTCTTTCAGAGGTCAATACTTTCATCTTGCCTTTACCTTCAGGATCATCTACAGAAACCATGTTCACAAAGAAAGAAACCATATTCTAAGGAAAAGGTTTACCATCAATTTTCATTTTGCCATCAAATTTCAAATGCCCTTCCTGAATAGCCTTCTGAATTCAAACTCTAAATACTCGGCAATCATTGATGGAGTGAGAGTTAGTGTTATGATAATCACAATACTTCTTGTCTTTCACTCCTTCAGAACGTAGCATAGGATGCCCGTCTGGCAGTTTGATACGTCCTTCCCTTACTAACAGATCAAAGAGCTTATCTGACTTAGAGACATCAAAGTCGTAAGCTCCTTTCTGTTGCTTTAACCATCGCGAACTAACTTGATTAGGCTCTTTATCCCAAGTTAATTCGGCTGCAGCTACCTCGTCTTCATCATCATACTCAGTTGCTTCCTCCAGAAAACTCTGATACATTTCACTAGCAACATTTCCCTTCTAAAAACGGTTATCTCTCCTAAACCCTTGAGCTTGATTACTCATAACAGCTAGTCGCTGAGCAAGTTGACCAAGATCATCGAACTCCATGTCGAACAGCTTCTCTCTGACATTCGGCTGCATTCCTGCTATCGCTATTCCGGGCAACTGATCATCTGGTAAGTTTAACGAAAAGCAAAGGCTCTTAGTTTCTCTAAACCTGTGGAGATACTCTTGTGGCGTCTCATTAGCTTTCTGTCTCAGGCCTGTAAGATCAACCAGCTTCTTCTCATTAGTTCCCGTGAAGAAATATGCATGAAACTTTTGCTCTAGCTCTGCCCACGTACCAATGGAATGAGCCGGTAAAGAGGTAAACCAAGTAAAAGCTAGCCCTATGAGAGATAATGGAAAATACCGAATCCTTCAAGCTTCATCTGTGGATGCCTCCCCAAGCTGTATCAAGTATCGGCTGATATGCTCTATGGTGCTAGTGTCATCTTGGCTAGAAAACTTAGTCAAGTCTGTCGGTGGTTTCACTCATGGAGGCAGTGCAACTCTATTATACCACTCAGGGTATGCAAATTTGTATGAATAAGATTGGTTTTTTGGTTTTAAGCCGAATTGATGTTGCATCATATCAGCCATTCTGTGCATGATTACATCAACATCCGACTTTAGGGTTTCACGTGCCTGCCTTCTAGAAGGTATTCCTGTTGCACTCCTGTATCCTAGATTTGGCAAAGCATCTAGAGTGGTGTAATCAGTAAACTCCTGGTTCCCATCTCCGTACATGCTTCTTTGTAACCTATTTGATGCTGGGGATATTTTGAAAGCTGACTGTGGTATATCTTCTGTGGTACCAAACGTCACCTGACCATAAGTAGGATGTTGTTGCCTCTCATGGGGTGCTGCCTCACCTTTGTTCAAGCCGAATGTTCCTTCATCCTCAACAGGCTTTCTTAGTATTTTGGCATATTGAAAAGTGTTGGCCCGTGTATTGGTCTGCATTCACCTCAAAATACTTATCAGCCACTTGGCCAAAAGTATTAATCATGATCGCCCAAAAAGTATTCAGAAAAGCAGTATTATGGTTCCTAATGGTTTCTGCCAAAGCCTTATGAACCAACGCTGATACCTTATGAGCTTCTTCTTCTTCAGTATAGTCAGATTGATGTGGAAGAACCCTTGGTAACAATTGCTTCTGAATAATCTTATTGCTCTTATTCTTGGAGAAAGACATCAAACACTTCTGTTGAAACTGCTCACATGCTTGTTGGACCGTTGCCTTCAACTGGTCTGGCAATTCGTCCAAAGTCACATCCAGAATATAGTTGTTATTGATGTCTGACATCTTGAATGAATGGTCCCACCGAGCGTGCCAAAAAGTGTGTTGACACAAAACGTTACTCTGTGCCCAACACACAGCAAGCTAAAAAGCGTGGCTTCAATCGAACAGTCGCACGGTTTGCAGATCCGGAAGCGTGCCAGTCAATTTGACCTGAAAACTGACAAGGGACAAAAGATTGTTAAATACAAAATTAGAACGTACCGGATAAGACCAGACAGTTCCGTATATATGGCCCTGAAGCCACTTACGACGACATACAGCTATAAAAGTTGTCTGTCAATCATGCATACGACTCATTCGGCAAATATGAAGACAAAATACGTAAAGCATTAATTGCCGAATATGCATGCATGCGAAGACATGTTTGAACAAGTGAAAGTTAATATTGAGTTAGAGCATAACCAACCGCGGCAAGCTAGCCGACTCAGGGTCCATGAAGAAGGAACGTACAGGCTAGCACGATCAAACCTAATAAAAACTCATATCCGCCGCACGACACTTAGCTCTATTAAGATCTAAACGCACTTGACGTGCAAGAACCCACAACATGTAACAATCTTAGATTGATCTAATTCGACTATGTAAACATATGATCTATTCATCACGACGACATGAGAATAAAGACTTTAGAAAGCAAATAGATCTATAAAAATAAAGAGCCAAAACCAATCAATCTAGATTGGGCAAAAGAGTGTCACAAATAATTAAAACATTAAAGACATACAACATGTGATAACTTAATGAATCTACTAGATCTTGCCAAATCTAATAGAGCCGATAACTATCTTGCTTCGCTAAGCTATCAAGCGGACGCCTGCCGCATGGCCATCTAGTCGAGACAAGCATAGCATAAGCAAAGACTTCTTGATCATCAAGCAGACGCTTGTTGCGCGGCCATCCAGTCGAGACAAATAAGACTTGCATCAATGTCTAAATCCATCGCATGATACTAGACATGATAACAAGGTTGCCGGTACTTACGGAGGTCGATGAACCGATGACTCCTCTCGAAGAACTCGACGACACGACAAAAGGACTCGAAACTTGGCACGGGGCTGGTTGTATTGGTTTGATTGTGAATAATCCTTTTACAATGGTCGAGAGCCTATATTTATACCCTGGACAAAATACAAGTCCTAAGCGAATACGATTACATAACATTAAGGTAAGCATGAAGACCATCGCTCCAATCCTCCTCGGAGTCCTTGATTATCACGTTCTTTCCTTTAAAGTCGGCTCCATCTTGCCACCTTTTGTTTCCCAAATGGAGCTGCTGCCTTCTAAAATAGCCGACCGCACGAATGTTTACCAAATCGCCTAGAGTCAACCGACCACATGGATTTTGCCAAGTTGCTCAGAACTTAGCCGAATGGGTATTTGCTGAACGCTCTTGAACACCTGCCTCTTGCGAGCTTACCACGTATTGGCCCACTTGTCATCTCCTCAGTTTTACCAAAATCCAGTGTTAACAGTGGACAACAAATCAGCAATTGCATTGAGCAAGAACCCGTTGCATCATGATCATAGTAAGCACATCGACATACGCTATCATTTCATTCGAGATTGTGTTGATAGAGCAGAAGTCGACATTGAACATGTGGGAACAGACGATCAGTTGGCAGATATATTGACGAAGGCTCTGGGGCGTGTCAAGTTCGTGGAGCAGCGTCAGCAGTTGGGAGTAACCCAGGTGCAGCGGGATTAGGGGGTGAAATGTTAACCATAATCCCGTGCATAGTTATCCATCTGTAAATTAGCTAGAGATTAGTTGCATGATCATGTTTCCCTTCTGCATATGATAGGAAGTGCTAGATGCATATGTAAACGGCCAGAACTGTGTTGCGTTCACGGTGCGGCCTAGAGTCCGTTCTCGCTACGCCACGCAGGAAATGTTCCCGTGCACAAGACGGGCGTGACGCAGCATGAGCGTGCATGGCGGGGAGACCATGGTGGTGTTGCAAGCACCATATAAATAAAGAGCAACAGGTGTCAGGTCAAGCTGCAGCATTGCGGCATAAACCATTGTCTCTACTTGTGTTCATGATCATCGTGAGCAACGTCGTGTTCTGAGCGAGAGCGAGAGCGCCGCCGAGTTGCCGATCTTCGTCGAGTTGCCGATCGTGGTGGCCGGCGCTAACACAATTAGCCATGTGTAATCTGCTAGGACTTACTAAGGCCCCCATATATTGGATAGGACAATCAAGGGAGTCCAATTAGCCATGTGTAATCTGCTAGGACTTACTAAGGCCCCCAGATATTGGATAGGAAAAATTCCTACTTGGCAATTGAAAATTTTAGCATATCTGGTAGCCCAATTATCTTCATCATTTATAGCCAGCACCTCACTCTTATAGAAATTAATCTTGAGACCAGACATGAGTTCATACATGTATAGTAATAGTTTCAAGTTTCTAGCTCCATCAATATCATGTTTAAGATATATTATGATATCATAAGCACATTGCAACATAGCCACACCATTCTCAATGATATGGTCAATAAGGCCCACTATCAAAGCAGTGCTTTGAGCCTTACTTATCAACCTTGATAGTCCATCAGCAGTGAAATTGAATAATATGGGAGACAAAGGGTCACCCTATTGCACTCCTTTAAAGTTTTTTATATATGTCCCAATAGAGTCATTCAGTTTGACAATGATTGTGCCTCTAGACAATACCAGCTCAATCCATCGACACCATTTTGAGCAAAAGCCTCTAGTAGCAACGCATTCAAGGAGAAATTTCCACTTGACTTTATCATGGGCTTTCTCAAAGTCCAATTTAAGAAAAATACCAAGTTGTTTTTGTTTTTTTTGTTTCATGTAACACTTCATGCAAGGTCATGATCCCACTCAAAATATTCCTATCTTTCATAAAGGCTGTTTGATTAGGGTGAATCAATTTCCCAGCAACTTTTTTAATTCTCAGTGTCAACACCTTGGTAATCAACTTATATAAGCAATTAAGCAAGCAGGTCTAAATTGTTGGATTTTACTAGCATCAGATACTTTTGGTAATAGAGTAATTATTCCATAATTCAGCCTACTGATTTTGACTCTACCAGCATGAAAATCTTCAAAGAGATGAATGATATCACTTTTCACGATGTCCCAATAGACCTGATAAAATTCAATAGGGACTTTATCTGGTCTAGCAGCCTTGTTTTTTTCCATTTGAAACAATGCATCCTTAATCTCTGACTTAGAGAAAGGTTTGCATAAATCCTCATTTTCCTCGCTTGATACCTTACTCACTTCATCCCATAGTGCCGAGTCAATGTGGATATTATGTTCTTCAGCGGGGCCAAAGAGATATGTATAATACTCAGTAGCATGGGCTAGTAAATTATCATTTCCTTCTATTGTCTCACCATCTTTTTCCAAAGCTAGAACTGTATTTTTCCTTTTCCTACCGTTAGCAATTTTATGGAAATATCTGGTTGTTGACACTTCTAATGTCATTACTAAAAATAGAGATAAACCCTACCTCTAGCAACAGCGCCAAAAATGCTCGGTATTAAATTAACTTGTCATTAGCAACTAGCCACTTATTTATCACTAACATTCCTAAGCATGAATTAAGTTGTCATCCTTGATTGTAATGCTAAGGAATAAATATAGATTTACATGTATTATTCAGTATGGCTAGGTAGAGATATGAATATAAACTAAAATAGGTTCTACAAGCGGACAGATAATTATACCGTTGTAGCATTTTACCTAGAGAATTTTTTTAATTGTCAATTTATATTTACACCACGGGAAAGCTTGTTATAAACTCTAATCTATTATATTGATAAGGAACTATATACAATAAATAAGTGATATTACCAATTTTATCTACTCTACTCATAATAGACAGAGGTCATAAGATAAATATAGATAAATATGAGTGATAGCATAATCAAGTATCAGAGCATTTCCTAGTCATAATCATGGTTAGCCAATGGATAAACTAAGGAGGTAATTGTCTAAGGTAATTCTATAACTACATCAATGAACTACTCTAATTAGTGCAACTACATCTAGTAATCATCGCTAAGTCAACCCAAGATCATTATCACATGTAAGGGGGCATCAACTACAAAAGGATGTGCAACAGAGACTATTGACACCTCTTAATGTTATCACTAATAACGGTGCCAAAAATACTTGTGCAGCGCACCGCCACTAGAATACCAAGTTGTTATCCTAGCATAACATCAAGGGGTGTAGTATTAAATCATGCCACCATTTAGAATATAGAAATGTATTACGGGTTGTCATTTATATTTTCCCAAAGGAAGGTCTATATAGCTATGTAAAGGTAGTCTGTTAACCTAGAGTGTAATGAATAGACATAACCATGTCCTCGCTACTCAATGCAGGGGTAAGTCACAAGATAATTGATAAGGTAAGTATATAATCATCAGCATAAACAGATAGAGACTCCTAGCTATATCATTAGGGTTGCTAGTAGAACATTAAGAGATATTTCTGGGTTATTCCTAGCTACATGTCAATGCATATTATGGTTAGTGCAATACACCTAGTAGTCATGGCTAAGGTTAGCATTATATTTATTCATAGTGGATATACTAGGGAAGTTTGAGAACATAGCACGCCCTTCCTTCATATACAAGCACTACTATGCCTATAAACAGGGTTTGGATTACATAGGACTCAACAGGAATGTCACACCCGCGATTTAGTTCGTCATGCCGAGTAGTCCAACCGGTCGGCGCCTCGAAGCCCACCACCCCGACCATTAATATGGTATAGCTCCACCTCCTTGACGAGAAAGAATCCCTCCACAACATCCTGGAGGACTAGCCGGGCTTAGACTCCAACGACTCCACCAGATCGGATCTGGGCAGCGGCCCGACCGTCTCTAGTAGTGAGTTCTCCACGCTTCGGCCTATCCGGGCTAGATCTTCATGCTTCGAGTGGTCTCTTCGGATGAGCCCGCGCCAGTCGAGGAGACTAACAGACACTGAGCAGACCACGAGACCCGCAACGCCACCCGGGCTAAGCGCCGAGTGCAGTATGAGGAGTAGGAACGCCGCATCCTCTTGGACATGGGTGGCCCCGACCAACACCTGTACCGTAATCTGGCAAATGAGTTTGTCTACATCGACGAAAAGATGGTCGCTCTGACTCCAAGCGCCAATCTCACAGTGGCCACCAACTGTTGGTAGTTCTTATGCACAATTCAAATATAAAAAATTCTGCAACTGCATAGAATAACATTGCAACATTTTACTAGGAATATTCTAGATACCATTATTTATATTTTACCACTAGAAAACAATGGTTAAAGACATTGATAGTTCACCATCATATATCTACTAATCAATACACCAACTAGACTAGAGTATGGGCAAATGATAGGAGTTATGTGTAAATGAAACAGACACAAAGATAGAACCTAAGCATAGCTTTGCTCTTCCTAACTCTCAACTAGAACTAATCTACTACTTTGAAAAATCTAGCCCTAATTCTCTAGAGGTGTATTGGTATTTCTTAACACAATACGAAAGAATCCACAAGCGCATAGAATTACCGTTGTAGCACTTCCTCCGAAAGTATTCAGGGTATCGTATTTCCATAGGGAACGGTGGTACTTCTTCTAACTAGCTCGTCCAAGACAACACATGGGTAGAGTTGGAAAGGGTAAAGAAAAATTCCTATGGCTTCACAGTCTAATGGTAGATGAACTATACTTCTACTTGCTTACTTCGGGCACCGGATCACACTTGGGTTGTTAGGTGATGCCGGCCTATAACTCTACACCCGAACGTGGGGGATTATAAGGGATGCTAGGGTTGTCACCACCTAACACCTACCCCTCAACCATGGAGTGCGAGGCAAACGAGGGTAACCTATAACTTAGATCGCACATCTGTGTTATCGATTACTATTCTAGTGTCAGCCAGGAACATCCGTCTTTATCATGAGTCCTCTACTAGAACATTCATTACCAATCCAAGCAACGAACGATGAACCCGTAAGCAAGTGTAGGTAAAGCTTAACTAATCAAAAGACATAGAATACCATAACAAGTATGAACACTTACTCAGCCAAGATCCCGTGAAGGTGCCAAGCACGTATTCGTCAAGGTACAAGCCTTGGGGAGACACCGACAGGCCCAGCACTTCCTCAAACTCAAGGAGATACCAACAAGTCCGGTACTTCCTCGTATTCTTCCTCACATCAATCTCTCCTACTCAACTATTCTAGCTAGCTAGGGCCTAGGCCTAGGCCCCTACGAAGTGGAGTTCTTGTGTGGTGCTCTTGCCCCTTAGTGGTTGTTGGAATGAGGAGGGGTGAGACCTCCTTTTTATAGTTGGAGAGGAGGGAGCTTGATGCAAATATCCACCAAATCAACCTCTTTTGAAATATTGAACCTAGATGCCCCTGCAAACCGATGTTGGGAAGGCGGTGGAAAACAACCGACCAAAACTTGGGCCAAGCTGGTCCGCTGGTGGTGTGACAGCACCCAAATGGGCTCCAATCAGGCCCATCTTTAGTGAGCCCGTCAGCCTCATCGTTAGCTTTTCAAAAAGTTCTGAATCACTGAAAACGGAGTTCGAATGCATCCTGGGCGTCTAGTTTACCTGGGACTCCTCCTACAGCCTAGAATGGATTCGAGATTTATTTGGGTTTTCACTTCTTGGGCTCATATTTGGTGTTTGTATCTATGTTTGGGACCCAGATATTCTGATGACTGGGCCTCTCATTCTTTAAGCTTTTTATGTATATTTTGTAGCCCTTTGTTGACGGTCACTAAGTACTGATTCTAGCCTTCAAAAAAGTGATAAAATGAATGAAAATGAAAAACTGGATAGCGGTTTAATACTAACGGAATTCCACTTGTATATGAAATTCTATTTGAATACAGGCAATACTTGAAAAAGTCGCAGAAAGTGACCATTTGGAGGCCACCCAATAAAGATGAGTCAGAATGGCCACTTTGGGACATCAGCCGACCCCACTCATGGTCAGCCGAGGGTCCACTTTGGTTGCCACGTCACCAATCCGTGTCTAAGTCTAGGTAGCATGTCTAGGAGCGTGCCAAAGCTTGCTAAAAGTTTAACGACGTTTTTGTTTGCCATATTTTCTTTGGCAGCCACAGTTTGCCAAAGGTTAAGCATGGCACGTTAAAGTAGCAAACCAAACAGACTCTTAATAACCAGGGTCTGCCTCCTCCCGCTTCGCCAGCTTAGATGGCGTCTAGCCGCCTCCTTAATTTGCCCGCCACCTTTCCTAAATCCAAGGTTGGTGGCGCTAATTCGAGCTCCAGTGCCCCCATCATCACCTCCCCCTCCCCACCTAGTCTGGCGCTCTGACAACGCCCACATCTCCATCGTTGCCACCGTCTTTGTTAAATTTAAACTGGCTTTCGCGCTCTTTGGCCAACAACCCATGTATAAATAAAAAACCACATACTCCCTCCATATAGGAATTAGATGGACAAGGTTTAGGTCAAACATTGGAAACATAAATTATAAATAACTTTCAAGTTGTTGAATTTGAAATAGTGAAAACTATATAAATATATTTGTCTTAAAAAATACTTGTATAAAAGTATAAATATATCACTTTTTCACGAGTATTTTATAAAAATATTAAGTCAAATCTATATTTTAGAGACAACGTCACTGTTCTAAACGACATCTAATTCCTATATAGAGGGAGTATAAATAAAATGGTCTATATGTTGGCCCACCTCTAGAAATACATTTTTTTTATATTGGCACTGCTACAGAAAACTAGATTAGAGGTGGTTAAATAGGATTTTCAAGGGCAGTTAGCCCAACCACCACTAATGCATCGATTGTAAATATGGGGGCTTTTCAACAACGCTTTGAACCGTTTTTGAAAAATTAAAGGTGGTTTGGTTATGAAATTCGCCTCTGAAAACCACATCTTCAGCAGCGGTTCAACCAGCTCTGAAACTTGTACCTTCAACTGCGGTTTCATTATGAATTCTGTCTCTAAAACTTGGATCTTCATAGGCGGTTCCATTACTAGAGCTGTCCTTGTAAACACATTTACAATGGCAGTTAGAAAAGGAGAACCGTTGCTAAAAATACTTTTATGATGGACGGCGATTGCAATGCAACCACCCCTGAAAACGTATTTTAGTTGTGGCAAAGCGATCGCCTCTGAAAACCGGTTTCATACTTTTGAATTCAAAATTCCACGCCATATTTAAAATCGTGTTTCTGCGCCAAATTTCCGACACAATTGCAAATGATTCAAATTAACTTCATATATAAGTAGTACTGAGTTTGATGCACACATCAACAATTTTTGCCGCACTAAATTTCTATAGGCAGCTTGAAAGCCTAGTCACCTTTAAAAAGTCAATTTCTAAAGATAGTTGACAATTTGGTCCACTTTAAAAATAGGTACAGCACAGTAAAATTTATAACTTTTAGAATCGAGTTGGACAAAGACAAACTTACAGTAAAGGTGTACAACTCGAAGATATCTGCAACTATATTCGATGAATTTTTCATTTGAATTCATTTACCCAAAAAATTATATTTAAGTTTTTTGTATTTTGAAATTCAAAATTCTTGAATTTTTTAATGACCTTGGATGGAGAAAAGATCTAATAAACTAAGGTTGTAGTAACCAGAGATATCTAAATCTGTTTAGTTTAACCTTTTCTTTTCAATTTGTTTAAGGTCTTAAATATACATTACAATATTTGTTAAAGTGGGTACAAATAAATTATATCAACCGCTTAGTTACATGTGACTTTGAAAAAACTAGAGGAATTCTCCGTGTGTTGCCACGGGACATTGAGTGAACTCTAATAGATGCAGCTCGTAGGTTCTCATGAAGGATAAAGTAGACAACTTCCTCACGAGACATTGCATTGGAGATGAAATGACTTGGCCAGTTAGTTAAATAATTAGCATAAGCACAAACTGTTAGGACATTGATAACACAAATAATCTGTAATTGAAAAGAACAATGAATTATGTACATGCAAGAGAGGCTAGTACGTTAGAGCAACTACAAGAGACTCTAAATCTCTCCTAATTAATAGGAATAGAGATTTTGATGGTAAAACATCCTGCAACAGCTTCTTTAAATGGTCATCTAAATATGGCCAACCTCTATTCCGTATTTCTCGCTGGTCAATAATACATAATGAGAATGACTCTGGAGTGCATGCAAGTTATAGTAAAGCTATTGGAAAGTGAATAGATATAGAAAAGAATTTTTATACAATGGATTTTAGAAAAAAAAAACTCTTGGAGATGATCTTAGAGAACAGTCACTACAAAAAATGTGTTGGTTTATGTCATTTTGTTTATGTCATAACATCTTCAAGTTATATCACAGATTAAAATTTATGACACCAGATTGATGAAAAAGCTTGCGTAAAAAACCATGCTCCTTAAATCATGATTTATGTCATTTTAATGTTGGTGCCACAAATATATGACATTGGTTTGGTGTCATCAAGTTTTATGACAATTGATTATAAGTCATAGCAAGCAGGCTTATATTAGGCCAAGCCCATGGTTATGGCTAATTTTTTGGCGTGGCTCATTCCCTGTTTCAAAGCCTTCTAAGCTAATTAGGCTTATATACCAGCAAGCTTCTAATGGACCAAACCCATTGTTTGAGGCTGTATTTTGATCCAAACCAACCAGTTTAGATTGGTCACACGAATGCTTTTGGGCCAGTACACGTGAATGTTTTTTTGGCAAGCCAGCGTACACTTCTTTTTCTGGTGTCATTTTTCCAGTTACAAAATAAAAAGACACGATTTTATTTTCAGATCCACATTCCAGACAATAATATTGGAATTACCAATAGAAATAGTTCAGATATAGCATAATTGGAATTACTATCAGAATAGCTATCAGAGCCTGTATCATAATTACAACTACAACTAGAAGTATGTAAAATATTATTTCTGCTAACTGCAGGTATAAATACAAGTACAAACACAAGTAATAAACCAGACTGAGGTGCATATACAAATCAACCCATAATAAGCTCCACAAGGAGGAGAAAAGCATCACTGACTGTGCAACAAAAGATGAATCAGCTTTTATTTGGACTTAATCTGATACAGATTGGGGTGTTCGGTTCTGCCTTTTACTTCTGTTATACACAAAATAGCATTTGGCATACAACAAAGCAACACAGCTGCCATTAGCCCAGAAGCGTCAGTTCAGGCTCAAGCGTCCAAGTAGTGGCAACATAATAAAATCAACCGGGTATTATACAAGTATCCAACAATTTACACAACATATCAACTCATAAAGAAAGGGGAAAACAGAGTATCTTCCATTCTTGTAACATTGCGAAAAAAAAGAGTATCTTCCATTCTTAACTAAGTTTTTTTATAGCTAAGTTTTTTTACTCAACAAACATGTACCAAATCCTATCAAAACAATATGACACTCATTATGCATAGTAAGCCACTGCATTTACCGTTAACTTGCATGCCAGAGTAAAGGCCAGTGCATCCTAAAAGGTACTTTGTCACTGAGAAGGATACACCAAACCTGCATAAGAAGAAAAAAATCAATTCCAAGTCTAAGTAATAAATAACAGATATGTATAGGTTAAACATAGTGACTGCAAATGAAACCCAATGTAATCAATACACACAGGTAGTACAATAGTAACTAAAAAGGAGCACTTGTTGATTATTCCATGATGATCTTAAACAAACATAATGGTTCAAGGAGAATGAAAAAAAAAATGGAATTAACCTGAATATCGCATTCAGCTTGCTGTAGCATCTCTCTATTAGCTCTTGAAAGCTGAAAGCTTTTTGCAGTATACTGTACAGTATATGACCTAGACATAAGCAAGAATCACAAAAGGTTATGCATATTCCTACTTAACTTTTATAACAGAAAATGAAGGAATTTATCCAAAGTACAATTATCTCATGTTTCTTCCTAACATAAGGAGTAAAGATGACTACACAAATCATGTAAGCTACAGCAGCAACACATAATGGAGGAGGCCGTTCATTTTATGCCATCCAGCAAACAAAAAGCTCACATCATTCACATGTATTCATGCATTTAACAGATGTAAAGCAACACATGTAAGGCTTGCTGGGGAAAGAGTACTCACAGCAAAGAATATTGTCATCACACAAACAGAATCTAAAGCAAATGATTAACAGATAAGATCTGATGATGACTCGATAAAAAATGTTTCCTAAAGATATTCAATGATTTTCTTAGCATTTGCCATCCTAACAACAATAAGGATATCTTTACTTGACGAATTTTGTACCATAGTATCCAGCACCCCATTATGCCACGTTTCAAGCATCAGAGACAGCCACGTTTTCCAGCATCTATTTGGCCACGTCTCAAGCATCACAGACAGCTATCAGTACATTTCCTTCACGCTGGAGCTCTCTAGCAGTCTCCAGAAATTAGCCGAGTACTGTATATGCTTCGCCGGTTGACCCCACTCCACTCCCCAGTCCCCTGAGGCCTGAGCTGCTTTAGAGCTCGTGATCGCCAAGAAGAGAAACAGCGGCCCGCGGCATGTCAACCTCCGCCGCACCCGGGCACCGAGCTGTCACGATATGCATAGCACGGTGGATCTACCCTGCCGACTGCTGCATCGCAGAGGCAGCATCAAGGCCTTCACCACCGCGTCGCCATAGCTTTAATCTTCTCCACTAAGCTATGATGTGGGCAGTGGGCTCAAAGCTAGAACAGCTACAGGATTACGGGAAATTTTTGTAATGTATAATTGAATTTTGAGATGTAAAAAATGAATTTTTTCCATGGTATTAAAAAATTGTTTGTTTGGCCCCTCTGATTCAGCCATTGACTAATGCAGTTTCTTTTAATTATTGTTCTTCCAAAGCTGCTTAATTCTTTTATAACATTCATCCTTCATTGCTGATTAGCTAAATCTTATGACATGTCTTTAATGCAATTTTGGAAATACATTGGCCAAGGATATTTTTTTTTTGAACATCAAAGGTATTTTTCTTCATTGACACATATTACACAATTGCACTTAGCCACCATATTTTCTACTCCTTTAGTCTAAATTATAAGTCATTTTAACTTTTTTGAAGAGTCAAAGCATTTCAATTTTGACAAATTGTGGAGCAAAAATTTATGACAAAAATAGATATAAACTTTAAAAATATAATCAATGAAAAATCTAATGACACTTATTTGGTATCATAAATCTTATTATTTATATTGTATAAATTTGGTCAGGAATGGCTTACAACTTTAGATGAAGAGTACGATCCATGCAACTTCACAAATATAGGTTCTAAAAGTGTAACAATTAACAAAGGATGCATTTTGCTTCCTACATGAGTTCCAATATGCCGCTCCTGTTCACCGTAAAAAATATGCCCTTGAAAAGCCTGCCTTTTATTATGATATCTATCTCCTTGTCCTGCTGGCTCAAATCTAGGCAACACAGCGAGGGCAGGCGCGGCAACGCCACGCTTCATTTCTAGTCCATTTCTAAATTTGTTATTCATTTGTTATTAAAAGAATTAAGTTGCAACTATAGCAAACATGCCCAATCATTATACAATACCTTTTTCAAGCTGAATCAAAGTAAATTTATCGAAGGAAGTTATTTTACTATTAGAGAATTAGACAACATGGGGGTCTAGCAGAGATATTAACGATCAAAAAGATTTCAACATTCAGAGGATACAAGACAGAACTGATTTGTACCATCCAAAAACATCAATAAGTGCTTTTGTGATGAAAGAATGGATAACTCACCACATCTGCTGCAACAGTAGAGGGTCCTATTAAGACAGGGAGTGACAGATGGTTCAAGGTGACACAAAAACTGCATGATACAGTAGGAAACAATGTCAGAAATAATAGGTCGCCTAATATTAGGACTAAGAAATAATGCTTGTTAAACAAGTAGAACAAAGAAGCACACAAAAAGGTCGAAGAACTTTGCAAAGGATACAGATTGATCAGATTTAAATTTAGGCAAGGAGATTTCCATAATGGATTGATGCCACAGAATAATCAGCAGAGTCAAAGGAGTTAGGACTTCTTTCATACCATCTAAAGCTGTTATTCTGTCTACAGGGCTCCTCTTTTTCTGAGACATATTTTTGGCATTAGTTAAACCTTTATCAGAGCCACTAATGCTGACAGCTGTAGCCATTTGTCAGATGGACAACACCACACGTTTGAGTGTCGTCACCCAGACTGATTGCACTATCTCAAACAAGGTTTTAATGTGCTGTTATCCCCATCTTCCAACAGGCTTGCTGAAATCGCTACTACCCCAAATCAGTCCTAGAAACTGGCCCTTAGATTGACAATTGGCATGATAGTTCTGCACTACACTTGGATTACTTGTCGCAGGCGTACTGGTATCAACTATCAACTATCTGGTAAGTAGTATCATCTAGAGGACTGATGCACTATTTGTTTTCAAGTCAATTATCAGAAAGCACCAGATCTGGCTCCCCTCTCTTGCTAATTTCCCACCGCTCGTTGCTATTCTTTTCTTCTACATAATTTCCAGCTTAATTTTCTCTTCTAACTCCCAACTTAAGACAGCACACACCTTTTCAGACAACAGCTCTTCTTTAATCTCATGCTATACAATACACACTTCGGGTTTGGCACCTGTATCAACTATTTTGGGTTTGATGTCTAATCTACAATACACTAGTAGATGCCAATCTGTAACGTCCTTTTCGGCTCTGCCCTTAACTCTCCAGCAACCAGCAGGCTTGACATCAATTTTTGACTTATCATCTTCAGCACTTAAGTTTTCATCTGTATCACCAAGATGCAACAACAAATCAGCAACATTGTAAACCCGGAAATGTAGATACAAAAATTGAAAACAGTACACTATGAACTCACCAAAGAAGTGATGCAGTTGAAGGGCCAATTATGTCCTCTTGAAGTCTTGATAATAAGTTTGCCAATTTGCCAATTATGTTCTCTAGATAGTAATTTTAGGCAAATTGGATGTTGCCGCTGCAAGCAACGAAACAAAGGTTCATTACCAAAGAAGTGATGCAGTTGAAATAAGGGCCAATTATGTTTGCTAGATACTCATAGTAATTTTACCATTTATGCTCTCCAGATGGCAATTTTAGGCAAATTGGACAATGCCGCTGCAACTGCAACAAATGAAACAAAGCTTGATTTAGATAGACAAGATGAAACAGAGTTATAGATTTGAGTCACTATGGTCAAGAGGATGAGGTGAAGTTGCATTATATAAATCCAAATAGTTGAACCTTCTGGGAAGGCTGATTATTTTCAACAGAAGCTTGATCAAAACAACCCAGCACAGGGCTTAGTACCAGCAACGACCTGGATCCTTGGAGCAGTCATCTGTCACAAGATGGGATCAAACAACATTTATAGTTTTATACAAGGCATATGAAAAAGGCCCTAAGAAGCAACTGCTGGCAAGAGAGAACATGTTTGGAGGCCTGGCTTTCTGTAGCTTTTGCATTCATAATCTCCAATGGGACCACCATATCATTGGCTTTGAGTACAAGGAGAGACCTCAGCCTCATCTCGCCGTGTTTAGGCCATCTCTCTCACACACAGCCGGCCCTACACAGCAGGCCACAGCAGCCCTCAACTTAGCTCCAACCATGGGGCAGAAGCAAAAACTCACAAACCAACATCTTCCTCTACCCCCGTTTGCAATAGACCCCTGCCACCATGCACCTTCAATTAGCCTCTGCCCTTTGTTCACAGTAAATCAAAGCAAATGAATACCACAAGCCACTGCATGTATGTAATTTCCCACTGGGATGGGGAAGAACCAGAGCAAGCTGCTCCCAAATGAAGCCCAGCTCCTCTCCCATCCAAGCTCTATCCTTGACACCACAACCATCAACCCATAACTTGAGTACCTCCTCTCAATTTCCCCTCCCTGTGGTTGGGTCAGGCGTCTGTGTGTGGGGCTGGTTGGAGGACATCAACACATACTAACTGGTTGCAAAATGAAGAGATTATAACAAAAGGGAAAATAAAACAGGAGCTCTACACCAGAGGTTCTAGTCATGACAGAACATGCACAAAATAACAACACTAAGTAAAAAAAACCATCATCCAAAACAACCACAGCCACAGCTGGTTAACACTTAGCTAGTTTAAACATCATCAGAATCATCATCAGTAGCAAGAGTCTTAATACGTGCCTATAACATCAATCAGTATAGCACGATACTTATATGACAAATAACACCAGGTCCACTGAATAATTAAACAGAAACAGTGCGGATACATGTATCCAGCTTAGGATAGCTGATGGGTGTCGACACAGAGATATATAAATAATACTTTCAGAACTTAAATACTACTATTGTCACACTGACACAAGCAGGAAGGTTCATTGCACTCAAAACAAAATAAAATTATTATTGAACTACTAGCTAACCATGCCAACCATCCCTGCTTCCTTCATTCCTGCAAATTAAGGAGATTGTCATCATGCATCTTCGTTGTCGGTGACCTCCTCCTGGTACTCAACATACCCCTTGATGTCACACTCTCTTTTCCAGTACTCGTGGACCTCGCATTCAACCTCATATTCAGCAAACTGACGGGCGTGCCACTTTTCGATATGGTCGATGGTACTGTGGGGGAATGGCCGGATAGGAGGGTGAGTCTGGATGAACTCCTGGACGAACTCCTTGCTCAATCTACAGGTCACCATCTTCGTCCTTCGCTTCCCAGTCTGCCCCATGGAGTACTCGCCGCTGCTCACGCTGCTACTCTTCCCAGTCAACCCAATGGAGTACTCGCTGCTCTCGCTGCTACTCTTCCCAGTCGGCCCCATGGAGTTGTTGCTGCTCTCGCTGCTACTCTTCCCAGTCGGGCCCATGGAGTACTTGTTGCTGCTCTCGCTGCTACTCTTCCCAGTCGGCCCCATGGAGTACTGGTTGCTGCTCTCGCTGCTACTCTTCCCAGTCAGCCCCATGGAGTACTCACTGTCCTCGCTCGATCCGAGGTCCACCACCATCGCCTCCCCCTCAGAGGCCACCATCTTCCTCTTCTCCCCGCACCGAGGCTCCTCCATCGATCTCTTGTTTTTCTTCTTCCTCCCCTCCTTCGATCTCTTGTTCTTCTTCTTCCCCTCCTCTTCCTCCTCCTCCTCCGATCTCTTGTTCTTCTTATTTGATCCGGCATCCGCAGCCATCGTCTCGTCCCCCACCGCCATCTTCTTCGATCCGGCGTCCGCCACCATCGCCTTGTCCTCCTCGTAGGGCTGGGGCTCGGGCATGTCCAACAGCGAACGGAAGCAAGTCGGGCACCTCTTACGCTCCATCATCTTCCTCCTCCTCCTCAAAAGAATCTCCAGCTGCTTCTTCACCGCGGCATCCGGTCCCTCGTCATCGAGAGTCTCGTGGAGCTCGGGCATCATCACGGCGGCGCGCATCAACCTGACATCCGCCAGCATCTCGTCCACCTCGGCGCTCCTGCGCTTCTTCCTCCACACAAAACCGCAGCATGTTGAACACATGACCCACTCCATGACCGGCGGCGCCACACGCTCGCTCTCTAACACCTTCCTGAGCCACTCGGCGACTACTACCGGCTCACCCTCGCCCCCCATCGCCTTCTAACCTCTCCAAACCGGCCGGCGGCCAAGGTCTTTTTCTAGATCGATCTATGGCGAGGCAATGGTGTGCCGGCGTGGCGGCTATTGTCTTGCGAGAGGCGAAGGGAGACCTGCCCACCTAAATAATGTATGTAAGCCTTAAATGTATGATTCCCCCGCAACCCTAGGTGCCTAACGGGCCAACAGGCCCAACTCGCTAGTAGGTTGGGTGCCTAACGGGCCAACAGGCCCAACTCGCTAGTAGGTTGCCGAATCCCGCGCCTAACGGGCCTCCACGTGTCTGTCAGGCTGTGCCGGGTCCTACGCACCGCCGCCGGCCCTCGACGGACGACGCTCGCCTCGGCTGTCCTCTGCAGTCACTCAAGTCGACTCTTCTCTGCAGTCGTGATCTGAACCGGTGACTGTACAAGGAACTCTGAAAGCTTTACCCATTCTAACGGGCCAGCAGCCAGCCCATCAGGCCAGTTACTTCTCCCATTTTATGTGACCAAGTTACTAACTGAACCATAGACACGGAAAGCACGCAGTGGAACAATACAAGACAGAGATGGATGTGTAGAGCCTTACGACACGATGTTCTGATATGCACAGAGGAACTTCATACTTTTGTTCTTTTGTTCTGTAGACGTGCATCAAGAACCAGTGATCTTAATGCTGATTTCTGGTAATAGGTGTTGTGTCTGAAGAATAGCTTTTGCTTATACGGTTGCAAACTTGCAAGTGTACAGCCACCTTGCGCGCCTCAGATTTTGTGTAATTTGATACTGTTAGCAAGAGACCAACATAATGTGTACCCTCTGATGTTTAAAAAATCAAAACAATGCCTTCTTTTTATATTCCAGAGCTTTCCGGTTGCACAGTCCAAATTAGAAAATAAATAAATTCCCTTATTCCAGCAAAGGCAAAAAGGTGGCCGCAGGATGTCTCCGTCCATGTGCGCGCGCTTTCCAGGCCGACGCTTGCCCGCTAAGCCATCTCGAAGTTGGGCCCCCGACACCTTGAATCACAAGCAAATTCTCCCCTCAAACAGATCTCAGACACAAAACCTCCAACAAAAATCACAGACCCCCAAGAAAAAAAGGCAGAACCCAAGACCATGAAGAAAAAGACATCCATCCAAGATTGAAGCAATTCTTGAGAAATAGTATCATGTCCACCAG
The DNA here is from genome assembly GCA_015844335.1 of Chrysopogon serrulatus. Taxonomy (NCBI): domain Eukaryota; kingdom Viridiplantae; phylum Streptophyta; class Magnoliopsida; order Poales; family Poaceae; genus Chrysopogon; species Chrysopogon serrulatus. The sequence continues at coordinate 68,645 of JADLZL010003622.1, read as the reverse complement.
TAACAGATATTGTAAGTCAATTAACTAAGGTTCTATGTTTCTTATCTTCGTATCTCCTCCTAGATTACTGCATCCTTCCTGGAAGTCACATGCTAGTTGTCAGACACACTGATTATTGCTAGTTTCTCTACATATCTTTACATATTGATAGAAAGTGAGACTGCTAGAAAGTCACATGGTGGTAGATAGCTACAGACTGTTCGATATTCACAGATTGCTAGATGTCTTCATATGTTCAGATCTGCCAGTGCCAACATGTCTGCTATTGCCTTCTTATTGCTGTCCAACAAGTAGGGAAAAAAAAAGAGCATTAGTGAACTGCAGGTTATGAATTAGTGAAAAGTACTAGAACTTCCGTACATAGGTGTGCCCAAAACTCTATAATCTTACTAGAACTTCCGTACATAGGTGCCCAAAGCTCTGCAATCTTAACATGTGTCATAAATTTGTTGTTGGATGGAGATAAATATGTTGCCTGTTTGAGAAGACATTATTGTTCCTAGAGCCTCTATTGGTGATGAGCAGATTTATACTAGTAAAAAATATTATAGTGGATTCAATTTTCTTAGACAATTTAAGTGCATTCATTAGACAACAATAACTTCCTAAGTAGGCAATTTATCCTATTTTTATTAGCCGAGTTACGACAACTAGCTACTAAATAAAAAATGAAATTCAGAACATTGACTGAAACTAAAACAAAAGTACAGGTCAAGTTATGGTAGCTAGCTGAATAAAAATGATTAAATCTTAGCTAAGAGTAAGGAATGATAATATAAGCACATCAATTTTAGTCCATTGAACTGCTACCGGTAAACTAAGAATTGTAGAAAAATATTACCTAAACTCCTGAACTGTTGGTGGACATCTGCTGTTTCTGTAGAAACTGCTGCTGCTACAAAATTACCAAGCACTTAAAAAAGAGCCAGTAGGTCAGGCAAAGGATAAATAAATCAATACAAACACCGAGCAACTGAAAAAAGAAACTTGGAAGAACATGGCACACAGTTGCTCAAACCTAAAAAGAAAACAGAGATATGCAGTGCCAAAATACTGCTTATGCTGTCCAATAGTGGCTAGTTTGAGGCTGCACGTGCTATGACCTACTCCCTCCGTCCCTAAATAACTGTCGCTTTGCTTCCCAAAAAGTAAATGCTGGCAATTTTAATAAATAATAAATATCATCAATTAATATCAAGCAATCAATCATAGAGAAAAGCAAAGATCCGAAAAAGCACAGCAACATGTATTTTCCTAAGCAATGTTGTAGTAGATTGCATTTTCTTAGGCAATTTAAGTCTAATTGCTTAGGCAACAATATCTTCTTTGATAAGCAATTTATGTATTATGAGAAAACAAGTATAGTCTCTGCATTCATTTGCAACCAACAGCCTGACCCCCAACCACACCGCACCATTAATTGCCTGGTTTGAGTACATTTGGTTGCTTATTCCCAGTGAAGTTTAGAAACTAATCAATGCACATGTAGTTATATCAATTAGTGCTATCATGCCAATTGAGAGAAGCAAAGATGTACCACATATCTATGCACATCCTAACAAAATTCAAAAAAAGGGAAAAAAGTCATAAACACATAAGCAATGATGAAAATTTCTGAAAGAGGTGTAATGGTTTACCTAAGTGATGAGACCGGAATATAAAGGTTTGGGTGTGCGTTTTGGGTTTGCAGATAGATGGCCTATATCCAAAGTAATAAGGATGACGGCAGCTACCAGACCATCTCCACCATTATTTCCTAGACCATAGATGAAAAGTAACTAAAAGTGCTAGGAGCCGCTCCTGGAGCCTCTATTAGTTGTAGCAGGTTGTTGCTAGTAATGTTGTAGCAGATTATATATTTCTAGGCAATTTAAGTATCACTCACTAGGCAACAATGTACTACTAAATAGGCAATTTAAGTATTCTGAAAAAGCAAAAAGTAGTGTCCTACTTGTTCCGTAGATTTTCAATCTCCAAGCATTGGGTTGGTTATTATCAATACATGTCACTAAGTAAGACAAAAATCATGTATGATGACACCTAAATACATATGAAGATATGAACTTACCATATTACGATGGTTTATATGATTATCTGGAGGCCCAAATACACGTGAGATCTCTGAAGTAGCTTAGGTTTCCCTCCTAGATGGAAGTCTATGAAAAAACAACATTAAAACTGCATTAACAAAATAAGAAATTGCTAATAAAAACATGAAAAAATACTTGATATTAAAAGAAGAATTGTTTGCTTCAGTATAGATTATTACAAGAACAAATGGAACAAAAAATATGATTTAAGCAACAGTTGGCCATATATGAATTGATCGGTTTTGCAAATATTAAAACTCAGTGCTCAAGGGTACTACCACTAGTGCATTGCTACAGCTGGTTCTACTACAACAGCAAAACTGCCTCAATAAATTAAGAAAATTGCTAATAGAATCATGAAAAATTACTTGATACTAAAAAGAAGAATTGCTTCAGTATAGATTTGTAGTATTAGAAGAATAATGGAAGAAAATATGAACTAACCAAGACTCATAAAGGTAGAACACATTTGACAGTTTTTCTATTTATATTGTTAATTACGTGGATTGCAGTTTCAGCTAGGCTCATTAGCTGAAATTATGATGCAGTTTTTGGGAAACGGTGCATCCAATCGGGCTAGGGTACATTCATTCAGATTTTAGAATCTAGAGCAAATCTGCTTTGCATCCTATTAGCTACTTGTGCATGCATGAAACCATATATAACCGATATTCGATGAAGAAACAAAAGTAACACCAATGGATATGCCCATGAAGAAACAAGTTAGGACCTTATTGAGCAACCCACAAGCCCTATCCATGTTACTATTTACAGTTTGCCAAATAAGCATCATGAGGTGCAGTCTAGATATCAATATCAAGAGAGAGATATATAGCTCTGCAAAAGATAGTTTGGACTAGATCCATGCACACAGATTAAGAGCATTACAACAAATCAAAGCACAAAGCAATGGCAAGTGGAAATCAAAAGCTCAACCAATTGCAGGTAGTATTATGAGTAAATTGCTTATAGTCATTTTTCAGATAGCTGACCAGAATTCCCACATTTTGTTACAGTTGTACTATGGTGATAGGTATCCTATAAAAATTAAATCTGAGGATTGCTATGTGTTAGCTAGTGTTAGCAAAAATAAGTAGAATTTGGTACAGCAGCATATCACTAAACAGTAAACACAGGTAGCAAGCAAAATGTGCATGAAGATCTAGCTAATCATGGTACATTTCTTGGAAAGAATAATCGAGAGTACTAGCATGAAGCATTAAACCTAAAACACGAAAAGAACGAGGACCTCCTAAAAACTAAATTGCAAATGCTAGACACTAAATCTGAAAGCTAAAATAGAATGAGTACAGTCACCACAAAACATAGGTTAATCTTTAGTTTTTTTAAAAAAAAATTGCAGCAACCATTTCAGCAAATAAAACAAGGTTGTAGATTTTTATGCAGTAAGAAGTATGAACCATCAAATAATTACTAGTAAAGAAAGGAAAGTCAACATACTTGATTTGACCCCTAATACAACACACACAAGGATGTGGATCATCAGTGAGTATAATTAACAGCAAGGAAATGGAATTCACAGGGTTCCGACTGTCCAACCAAACAATTTAAGAGGAAGATCACACTTACTTTAATTAAGAAAAAATATGCACAAATCTCTCTCCCTGTGTGTATATTGTTGGTAAACCTGCTAATGGGTCGGGGGAAAATGGGTTTTTTGGGGCGGGTTCTCATATGGGGTGTATGTGGATGGGTGGAAACGAGTTCTATCTATGTGTGGGTCGGGCGGGTTGGGTTACAGAGAAAGTGGGGCGGGCCGGGCGGGTTCAGGTTGTTCGAGTCACAGCGTCCGGCGGCGATGGCTGCGCCTTTGGCGGCACTGGCCTTGGCCGAGACGACGCGCTGAGATGCAGGCAGCGGCGGCGGTCTCTCTGTCCAAGCGTTTGGCTCACTGCCACCTCCGACTCTGATCCTACGGCTTAATCTCAATAGCTAGCAGACAACCAGATGTATACGAGACGCAGCAGCGGAGCACAGGCAAAGGGTAGCGACACGGCCATCGTTGTTCATGCCCTCCTATGCCTGCATGCAGTTTACCCAAGCATGCATCAAGGCACGGACTCCGATCCAGACATGCAAGCATATATACAAGCAAGCAGCATGCCAGCATGGTCGATGCAATGACCGTCGGCGGCGGTGTATGCAGAACGCGAATGCCATGACGCCGCGCACCTCCCGGCTCCCGTGTCGCATGGGCCCTGGTCGCCGCCGCCGCCGCCGCCGAGGCATCCGCGTCCGTGTCACACCCCGCACCAACGCCCGCCGTTGCTAGATCGATCTTTCGCTAGCTCGTCCGCCGCCGCCCCGCTCATGCCGCGGGAGTTTAGATCAAGGCTGAATGGGTGAACCCGCATTAACAGGGCGGGTTGGGGCGGGGTTAATAATTTATTTTTTGGGTAGGGTTGGGTTGGCATCTGGTGGTGTCAGCGAATGGGTTGGGGCGGGTACGGGGTGGGTCTTTGCCCCATTAGCAGGGCTAATTGTTGGTGAAGATAGGGGTTGACATGTCCTGTTTTCAATCAAATGCTATAGACAGGCAATCATGGTAATCCCTTTGCACAAATCAGTGCATGGTGTTCATGTTAATCCCTTTGTACAAATCAGTAGAGGGATTTTAAAATTATAATTAGTTTGCTTAAAAAAGACATTTGAAGCTAACGATGCAGCTGCACAATGAAAACAATGCAGCTAACAGCTGCACAACGTGTTGACAACACAATCATGTACTATGCATATGAGGAAAAACGGACAGGAAATAAGATGGAAATGGTCACATATGTGTCTTATTGTTGCAAGACCAATGCTCAGAATATTTGAATTTGCTTGACATGCTTGCTGCCTGTTCATCATGCCTATTATTCAAACAATATCTGATGCTATCAATTTAGTTCAGCTATATACTGTTTCGACAGGCAACCTATTGGTATTTGCAGTAAGTGCACTCAGACCGAGCACCTAACTGTCGATAAGGAAGACAGCTTAGGACCGAGATCACAGAGCATCTCGATCAAATTCCCCAAAGCATGCCAGCTTAGGACCTTCGATTCAAGGAAGTAAATAAACAACTCAGGAACAACGGATCTAATAATAAACACACAACACACAAGGATGAGGAGAAGCAGGACCTGTTAGGAGATGAAGTGGGCCGTGCGGCTGGCCGGGCAGGCGGCAGGTGGCGGCGCCACGGTTGCACGACAGATCGGAGTCGCGGCTGGCCAGGGACGTAGCAGGCGGTGGCGGCACGACGGTTCGGAGTCGTGGCTGGCTGGGGACGCAGCAGGCGGCAGTAGCACCACGGATCGGAGTCACGGTTGGCCGAGACGCAGTAGGCGGCGGCGGCACGACAGGATCGGAGTCGGAGGTGGGGATCGCTGGGCAGAGCGCGCCCGGTTGCCGCACGCGCGCCTGTCGGGAAGGCTCGCATGGCTGCTGGGAAGCGCCTACGCGGCAGACGGAGATGGGGCGCGGGATGTCGCCGGGGAGTGCTGGCACGGCAGCCAGGGAAGGGCCTGCGCGGCCGTGGAGCGCCGGGTCGCCGATTTTGCTTTGGATAGAGACGAATTTACTTTAAGAATGGCGGAACGCCACCACCAGAAACCAGCCAGGCCACGACAGCTTGATCTGTATTTCACGCCCAAATATCTACCGCCTCGCCCGCCCACCTCTCAGCAAAAAAAAAAAAAAAAAAAAAAAAAAAAAACACTCTCGATCTTTCCCGTACTCTCGTCTCTCCCGGGTGGCGACTGACGAGGCGACGGCGACTGCGGCGGCGACGCGGCGGCCGCCCCCTCCCCTTCCTCTCCTTGTCTCCCCGTCCCTCTCTCCCTCTCTCTGTCTACACGTCCCTTTCTCCCTCTCTCTCTATCGATGTGGCGGCATGCGATCCGCGTGCGGTCAACGAAACCCTAGTCGCCACTGAGGCCGATCAGGGCGGCAGCGCTTCCCTCCCCCTGCGAGCGGCCGGAGCCGATCAGGGCGACGGCGTCCCCGGACGCAGGTGCGGGCCCTGGGTCTGCTCCGGCGATGGCCGCCCACGGCCATGGCGCGACGACAGCGGCTGCTGCCCAATCCCGACTCCGTTGTCCCTGGTGAGCGCCAAAATTCCTTCCTCCCTTTGTTGTTTCTTCGTCATTCTTTTCATCAGACATGTTTTTTCACATAAGTTGAAATGCAAAACAATGGATGGATTCTTGCACAGTGCTTCGTTTCAGGCTGTTCTAGGTGCATGTTGTTGTGTAGAAACTTTAGATTAGGCCGCTAATTACGTATTGGTATTGTTGTACATATGTGCAGAAAATACGGAGACAGATGCAGATTTGCTGCAACTAATGATGTCATGTTCTCCTAAATTTCTAATGGTTGGTCAGTATATATTGGTTACTGGCCTTTTTTTAATTAAGCTTAAGATTAGCTATTTGGTTGCTCACATCTTCTGCTAGGGTAAAAAGATAAGGATTATGCTAAAATAATAGCTTTGTTTGCCTCATTGATAGAAAAGAAACAGAAAAACAAAAAAAGTTAATAAAGGTAGAATGTTGTGCTGTACAGAATTTCAGCTTTAGTACAGTAGTCAAACATCTCGCGGGAAACATGTTCAGCAGGTTTCCATGTTTTCTTTGCCATTTATGTCTTGGATTCCAAATTGTTAATTACCTTAGTTTCAGCACATGACACATCAGTCAGCTAGCAAAGTCATCTATCAGGCATGGTATCATACTTAGGCTACCTTGTCTGCTAAGTGTCATAAATGTGGATGCAATGACAAAACTAGCTGCCCATTTGACTATTTCTCCAAAGAAAATTATGTTCTTGCACCACCCTATTACTTTATCGATCATATCAAAAAAAAATATTTGGACAATCAGATGGTCCAAGGTGCTAAGATTTTGGTTTCTGTTGTGCCTCAATTAGTATTTTCTAGACATCTATTGCTATTGAACAAAGTAAATGCTGATCTTATGATTCTTTTTCCCCTACTATTCAGATCTTCTATTGGTGAGTATTTAGGAGGATTCATACTTAATGTAAGTTTTTCTTAAGACCAGGTAGATATTAACTGATGAATATCTTTTCTGGATTCTGTTTTGTCAATGTACATGTGCTTTGCTAACCTACTCCAAGTATTTGTGGCGTGAAAAAAATGCAGCATCTATGTCTACAGACTGAATATGGTTGTTTCCTATAACTTTTTTCTGGTATTATAAATAATTTAAATGCTACATTTACATAGTCTACTCTTCAAAATTGATGCTAAATCTATTTAGTTTGCCTTCAATCAGATTGATATGTTCTATGGTCTACTCTTGCCATTTCAGTAGTTGTAATTTCTATAGCTAATGTGAAGTTCAGCCTGCAACTTAAATACTTAGTTCCTACTGTAATTTTTATAGTTAGAGATTTATTATAGCACTACATATTTCCCACCAATTTATCTATTTGATTTTCTCATCTAATGCTGACTTCAGACTTCTCCCTTATCATAACAGCATTTCCTTCATTTTTCTACTTATCTAGCTATGGATTCTTTCTGTTCTAATGTGTGCTAGCTCAATTTTTCGCATTTCCTTTACATCAGAGACAGTTGTATTAGATTTGGTCCTTTTCGCTAGGCTACAAACTTAGATTACATTTACAGTTTGGTTCTTACCAATACTTGGTGAGCCTAGCAGTTTGATTTCTATTTCCTTATGCCATTAGTTGACAGGAGTGGATTAGTTTGATGCCTATTCCTGTTACAAAGCTTTTACAGCCTGCATTCTTTCGTGTGTCTAATTTATGCCATTTCTAGCTATATTTAAGCTCCTTGCTTATTCTTCCGTTGCTATTGACTGCTCATACATCACAGATTCAAACATGATATCAGACTTATATACACGAGAAAGGACAACCATCGGCAACAGAACCTGCAACATGCACCAAGAGCACTAGACGGGCAATGACGGCAACAGGGAAGAAAAGGTAACCTTGCATTGATGATTAGTACAAATTTCCCTTGCCACCTCCCCATTTTAGCATGATCACTGTCTCCGCTCCGCTAAAATTACAATCTCTACTTATTAATACCTGATCTAATCTACATCTAAGATTTTGCACAATCTGAGGTGTCTCAAGCAACATTTATTTTAGCCAACCAAGGAAGAACCATCCATTATAGAGATAGGTTCACACTGTAAATTGTTTTTAGTGCTTGCAGTTATGGACTTTCAAAGAAATTCAGAAATGCCCTTTTAAGTTATTTATCACAGTGGCCCTTTCTAGCACTAGAGTGTTTTTGAACCCAAAACGTCAGGTTGTGTATCTACAGCTTGGCAAATAATTTCTCAGGAATCTTCACTATCTTGGTATTGCATAGCTAAAACGTCAAGTTTGGTTTTGTTTGTGCAGATTTTTCTCCTGAACCACACTGGCCGTCCCTGATTGCATAGCTCCATTGTTGCCATCACACCTTGGTAATTCTATGTCCTCTTTTCTTCTCCCATTACTGCATAGGATGTTTAAATAAATAAATCATTGATCTTGGTCTGCAATTCTGTGCATAGATGAAGACGTCAGGCACAGAATTGCAGCGGGTTGGTTGAAATGGCGCCAAGCTTCCGGCGTCCTCTGTGATAAAAGGGTGCCTCGAAGCTGAAGGGTAAATTCTATAGGGCGGCGATTCGCCCGGCGATGTTATACGGTCTTTGAGTGTTGGCCCACAAAAAGGCGGCATGTCCAAAGAATTGAGTGTGGCAGAGATGCGTATGTTGCGTTGGTTTTGCGGGCACACCGGGAGGGATAGAATTCGAACGGCGATATTTCGGGATAGGGTTGGGGTGGCACCAATGGAGGAGAAATTGATTCAACACCGATTGAGGTGGTTTGGACATGTCCAAATGAGGCCTCCCGAGGCGCCGGTGCGTAGTGGGGTTCTCAGGCGGGCCGATAACGTAAAGAGCGGTAGAGGTCGACCTAAACCGACTTGGGGCGAGTCGGTTAAGAGAGACCTTAAGGAGTGGAATATCTCCAAGGATTTAGTTTTTTTTTTTGAGGAGCGCTTGGAGACTGGCAATCAACGTGCCTGAACCGTGACCTCTTTTCTCGTCGTGTGCCCTTTTGTGTCTTCCAGTTTTTCGTCTCTCTTGGGTTTCATCTCTAGCCTACCCCAACTTGCTTGGGATAAAAGGCTTTGTTGTTGTTGTTGTTGTTGTTGTTGGTCTTTAGTCTCAGAGTTATTTTACCTTTTTGGTTACAAATATGTTAGGCAGACCTGAAGGAAAATTTCTTTTTGCAAAAACTATAGTCTATATATCTATGACAGCTATATGTGCCTAGCCTTAAAAATAGCAATACAAGTTTAGATTTCTAAAGTTATATTCCCTCCAATTCAGAGTTAAACTTTAGTCTGCTTTCTTTCCATGCGGTCATTGCCAAGTCAAAAGGCTATCCAGTTTAATCATGTTGCTGTGGAGAAGACCACACATTCATCCTCCATTTTGGCTGTACACTTCCCTTGCTTTGAAACTTTGAGCATTCATGTCCTCAGATTGCTAACTGTATTCAGATCTTTTTCCTTAGGTAAGAATGCAAATGATTATTGAGAGGATGGATACTGAAGCTGCCCTGAACTATTGGTGTGACTGCAGCCTGCTTCCAAACGAAATCTTCAGTTGGTGCTGCTCATGCTTCTGCCAAAAAGACCTTGCGATCTAGCTACTTTTTGTGTATCAAATACGTTTTATCCCTCTCTTTAGGTATGATTGGGCTGCCAAGAAGACCTTGCAACCTGTCTGCCTTTTGTGGTCAATGGTAATGTATGGTTCGGGTAATATATCTGTCCTCCGTTTCAAGTTTTCAGTACTGTGCTACACATTCATCTTGAATTAAAAAGGCCATGTCGATGGGTTGATGCAAGCAGTACTGTCAGAAGTGTTTATGTGTGATGAATATTTGTATGGGCATTTCAGGATTTTCTTTGATTACGTTTGGATACAAACTATGAACATTTGAGGATTTCTCTGATTACATTTTGGATACAAACCACAACTTTGGGTTTTCTGAAATAATATCTCAAGATTGCTTCGATCTATAAGGTTGTCAGATTAACGATCCTGGTTTCAGTAGTCTATGGGAAAGTTGGCTGATTTATATAATATGTAATCAATAGAGTTTCATGTAGTACAATAGTGAGGGGCTCATAGTTTGGACTTTGGTATGCCAAGTAACACATTCAATTTCCTTATGGACTGTTGGTTTTTATTTAGAGCTTTCTTGCCTTATCCTGCATGTGGCTCTCTTTTTTTTTTTTTTTTTTTTTTTTTTTTTGCCTAGACCCTAAGCCTTCGCCTTGTCCTGCATGTGCCTGTGACATGGTGAAATACAGATTTGTGATTTTTCCATGACTCTTGCTATTTGCAGTGGTTTTATGATGACAATGGCAGCAACTCAAATCGGCAATGTTGTGCATTTATTACTGAGCATAAGTCCATGGTCATTGATGTCTTTGCTTCACATAATTTATCAGTTATTCCATTACTGAGCACACCCCATTGCCAATGATGTCTTTATTCCTATCCATCTGTCTCCACTTTTTTTTTTTTCGAACACGCAGGGAGAGCTGCGTATCATTATATTAAGAAGAAAAAAAGGAGTGGGTTTAGAAACCCCGCACAGTCACACACTTACACACACCCGATTACAACAAATGGTCTATCTCTCACACTTTCAAACTTGACCCAAGACCACTAAAGAGGGGCTCATGCATTGATCGGCTCTAGAGCAAGGAGATTGGATAATCCTCAGAGCCCTGGCCAAACTCCACATGAGGAACTCTTCTTTTACCGAAAGCAGAACACTATTTAGGTTTGGTCGAATCCCGGCAAACACACAGCGATTGTGGAGATTCCAAATGGACCAAGCTCCCAAAATAATAATGGAATTGAGACCTTTTTTAGTCTGAGCATCAACATCAGAAATTGTGCTTGCCCACCATGCATCAAAGGAGTTGTTGTTAGGTTGGGGGGACAGGTTCTGCAGGCCGACCTTAAGTAGAATGTTATACCATACTTGTTGCAAGTTTCAGTTCAATCTACCAATTTTTGCATTCAGTTAAAATAGGCTCTACTTGCTCTTAGTCAATTAGAATCAGAAATGTTGTTTGTTTCCAGTTTTCCGACTCTCTTAGTGGCTACCTGCAAATTTAATACAAGCAGTCAGATCAGCATTTATGTTCCCTCTTTCTATCTAATTGACACAGATACAAGATAAGATTACTATGATTGTTTTCTACTTGGTTTTTAGAGAAAAAAAACTGTCAGAGAGAGCATGTGCTGAACCACTGATTCTAGGAAGACAAGTGGTACACTTTGTGGCTGATTCTAAAAAATGTGAGCTTTTTTTTTAGTTCTGGACTGGTTCAGTGACCCTTACCAATTTTACTAGAAAGGTTCTTTGAGCAGATGAACTTCATGTTTAGATTTAGCCTCACTGGTTATAGAATATGATCACATTATTTTTCCTTTTGTTTATTTGCTATTTCCTTTTGTAAGTTCTAGTGCTTCACTGAATTTCTTTGGCTGGTTACTAAGAAAACTCTAATTCTAGATGAAAAAAGTTACTGCTGTGTCATGACCTTTGGTAGTTTGGGGCTAAAGCAGAACCAGGTTCTAGCTTCGAAAGGTGTGGACTGACACATGCTATTTTCTATAAGGTGTGGGCTGAAGAAGCGACCAAGATCCAGAACATATTGTGAGCTCGGTAAGTTGAGTGGTTTATGTTATGCTATTGTGTTCGGCGGTCGGCACTGCTGATTTGGTTTTGGAAAGTAGTTGATGGAATGGATGGATTCAAATGGTTTTGCGGAGATCTAGACTAACCTGAACCTGCAGAGATAAAGTATATAATATTTGAGAATCAGAGAGCGGGTGGTCTTATAGCTCGAATAATATATTACAAGTTTAGGTATTACATACATGTACGCCTTTCCCTTGGTTAGCATTTTTTTTGTGGAAAAATAATTTTATTAAAGATTAAATAGTATTATTACAGACGAGTGACACGACAAACTCAGGAAAAGCAGGAAAAAAAACCTCACTACGACCCGATCTAATAGCAAAATGCGCAAGCTCATGCACTACATTATTTTGACTTCTACTAATCTTAGCAATTTCCACCTGATGAAGCTCCTGCATATCTTGCCGCGCTTTTCAAATAAGAGACCAATCATCATTGCAATTCTTTAACTTCTCAGCCACCACCGAACAGTCAGTTTCAAGCACCATGGGAATGTGATTCTAGTGTGCGGCAAAGGAAATCCCCTCACGACATGCAACCGCCTCAGCCTCTTCGGCATCCCTGCAATGATGAAGTAAACGCCAAGCTGTTAGGCAAGCCCGGCCATTGTGATCTCTGATGGCAACACCCACAGCAGCCATGCCAGAGCTAGGAAGGAACGCTCCATCAACATTTATCTTTATCCAGCCCGGCTTTGGTGGGGACCACTTCTTTTGAACCTTTCGATCTTCGCACAGGGAACGTCCCTGCCCAAGGACTGCACACCGTTTCCCTTTACTATCTGGTTGCAATCCATTCTTACGGCATTGAGAGAAGGAATCCATGTAGTGAGTCAGAAAAATGACAGAGCCCTCTATTGAAATCTTCTTACCAGCACGCAGGACGCTGTTAGGCACACTCCAAGCACGCCACAAAAGCATAAACAAATTTGCAATCACCTCCACGGAATAACGATTCATAAGGACTAGCAACCACGCAGGTCCATTATAGATAATATCTTCCTCCACTGGCAGCGCCCAATGTGCTCTCATAGCCTGACGCAGAGCAACAGCATGAGGACATTGTACGCAGGCATGAAAGCAGTCCTCATTCTCAAAACCACACATTTCGCATGATGCCTGCTGTACAATATGGCGATAAGATAACATTTATTAGCTTGCGTAGGAATTCCATTATTGGCAACCTTCCATGCAAACACCTTAACTTTCTCAGGAACGAAATAGACCATAGCTGTCTCCAAACTTTTCTACCATCAGGAGTAGCACTGCTACCAATTTCCCCTTCACCATGCTCTCTTCTCATGGCCAGCCTGTAGGCGCTTCTAACAGAAAACATGCCTGACTTCTCAAAATTCCATGCCACATAATCCTGGCATTCAGGATCTGGAATTTAAATTTTCAGAATCTCTTGGACATCACAGGCATAAAAATAACGCCTCACAAGTGTTTCATCCCAAGTTCTGGACTGGCCATCAATTAGGTGTGATACCCATCGCAACCGGGCGGTGTCGAGCCATGCCAACTGGCTTCATACCGTGGCCTCTGGGAATCAATTATCACGCCATATGCGGATGCTTTTCCCATCACCCACTCTATACACCACCCCATGTTTTAATAAAGCCAAGCCATGCTCAATCCCTCTCCACGATGGCGAAGCATCTCCTGCAGTAACTGTGTCAAGCAGATTACCCTTTGGAAAGTACTTAGCCTTCAACACTCTAGCACATAGGCTTTCTGGATAATTCACCAACCTCCAGGCTTGGCGAGCAAGCAGGGCCTGATTCACCAGCCTGAGATCTCGGAACCCCATCCCCCCAAAACCTTTTGGCATGATCATTTTCTCCCAGGGTATCCACTGAACTTTCCGATGCCCATTATCAGAGCCCCCACCAGTATGCTCTTATATGGCGCATTAAATCATCACAGAGAGTAACAGGCAATTTGAAAACACTCATCACATAATTAGGAAGAGCCTGCGCAATAGACTTGATGAGTATTTCCTTGCCAGCTGCCGACAACTCCTTCTCTTTCCATGCACACATTCTCTTCTGAAATCTCTCTTCAAGGGGCTGAAAAACCCCTCTTTTTAAACGACCTGTGGGCATAGGAAGCCCTAGATACCTGGCCTCAAAATCTACCCTCTGAACCTCTAGCACAGCCCTGATTTGTTGGCTGACAGTAGTGTCATAGGATTCATTCATGAATAAGGAGCATTTCGAAGGACTAAGCTGTTGTCCAGTGCACCTTTCAAAAATTGCCAGGAGACTCTTGATAGCACACGCCTGCTCTTGGTTTGCCCGAAAAGAAGAGAAGACTGTCATCTGCGAATAGGAGATGGGTGATACTCGGGGCACGCCTACACACTTTCAAGCCTTCAATCTGTCCCAAACTTTCAGAACGTCGCAGTAGAGAAGAAAGACCATCAGCCACTAGAAGGAATAAATACGGAGATAGTGGATCACCTTGCCGTAGACTGCGCAATGGGGCAAAGGAGTGCGAGGGCACCCCGTTGAAGTGAACTGTGTAGCGAACAGTGGTGACACATGACATGACCCACTGCACCCACTTGCTTTGAAAGCCTAGCTTCACCATCAACCTTTGTAGAAAATCCCAATCAACACGGTCATACGCCTTCGATAGGTCCAACTTGTATGCACAGAAATCCTTCCCATTAGTTCTCTGTATAGCATGAACACATTCAAAAAGCAATCAAGGCATTATCCGTTATCAATCGCCCAGAACAAAAGCACTCTGCTCCTTGGATATAATCTGGTTCAAAAAAGGCCTAAGGCGATTAACCAGACACTTCGAGATGATCTTTTAAATGACATTGCATAGACTTATGGGCCGGAAGTCTTTAAGCTCTTCTGGATTCGACCCCTTCGGAATAAGGACAATAGCAGTGCCATTAATTCCCGTTGGAAGATTGCCATCCTCAAAGAAATTCTGAACAGCAGCCACTACATCACTTTTCAGTACTTCCCAATGCCGCTGATAGAACCGAGCAGGGAACCCGTCCGGTCCTGGCGCTTTCAGTGGCTCCATCTGGAAGAGGGCATCTGAAATTTCCTCTGCAGAAAAATTTCTACATAGATCTTCATTCATCTCATCAGTAATTTTCATTTCCATTAACTCGACAAGTTCAGAAGGATCAACCTGAGGGTCAGCTGAATAAAGATCACGGAAAAAATCCACCGCCATGGACTGCATTACCTTTGGATCTTCACACCACTCATTTTCTTGGTTCCGCAGTTATTCTTTCGGGCCCTCCACATTCCCTGTCTATGAAAGTATCGAGTATTACGGTCACCTTCCCGAAGCCATGTAATCCTAGATCGTTGGAGCCACATCATCTCCTCACGGTACAACAGTTCATCCATCTGATCAGTGAGTTGCCTGATATCCGATCTGCTTGCCTGAGGGTCTTCCTTCATGGTCTCAAGATTAACACGTAGCTCTTCCAATTCTTTAGTAACTGCTCCAAAATTCTTCTTACTCCACGATCTGAGTGCACGCTGCACATGTATAAGAGCACTGGCTATGCCTCCTAACCCCTCTCTATTGGGTGCTGTGCACCAAGCATCTTTAATTTCCAGTGCCAAGGATTCAAGACGCTCCCACATAATCTCATACCGAAAAATTCTCGGCTTGTGGCGTTCCCAACTCTCTTTCTTAATCTCCAGTAGCAGTGGGCAGTGATCTGATCTGGACGAGACCAAGTGATGAAGAGCAGCATTGCTGAACAAATCTCTCCAGTTTGAGTTTGCCACTGCTCTATCCAACCTCACCTTAACATTGGCATTACCATCCTGACCATTATCATAAGTGAAAGGTAAGCCTACAAAGCCCAAGTCCATCAATCCACAGTCAGCAATGACGACCAGCGATGGTTCTGGTGATGCCCCATGCAACCGGCGTATAAGCTCCCACATAAGATGTCGATCTTCAGTTCTTGGTTCCCCATACACAAACTGACTCTAAAACGAGGTCTGGAACTGGATTCACGCACATATACATCAATGAACCGTTTGTGCTTTTCAATTAGATTAACTTCCACTGTTTCATGCCAAAACAACGCTAAACCACCACCTGTTCCAGTACTATCCACAGCAATAGCATTCTTCAAACCCAACCTCCATCTCAAATTAGTTGCACGATCGCCTGACATCCTTGTTTCAGATAAGAAGACCAGGCGGGGACTCTTTGAGCCAACCAGAGCAACCAGCTCTTGAACTGTCCGAGAGAGTCCCAGCCCTCGACAGTTCCAGCTGAAGAGATTCATTGCTCCTGACGGGCCTCGCCATGAGGACCCGTCAGGTTGATAAACAGTTGCTCACCATCACCCTTTTTGCTCAAATTCTCATCATCATTTTGCATCTTCCTCCGTGTGCTATAGACATCCAAAACTTCAGAGTTCGCACTGAGGTCTTGATTTAATACATTGATCTCCAACTCACGACACTTGCTAAGAATTCCTGGACTTTGTTTCAGAACTACAGCCTGCTTCTGAACGATTTCCTTTAGCTCAGGCTCAAGATTATCATCCCGATAGACTGTACCAAACCGCTTAGCCTTGCCCGCAGACATAGCAGGGTGCTGCTTTCTTTATTATTATTGATTAATTATTCAAATCTAATTCTAGAAAAATTGATTTGCAAACGAAATCAATTTTGATTTGTCCTCTACACAGTGACAGCCTGGATTACAGCTTGCAGAAGACCGTAGAACACCTTGGAAGCTCCCAGAGGCCTCCCGCACTTGGTCCTTCGCGACGCCGGTGGGTCTCGACTCGGAATGGGCGCAAGAAACTGGCCGGGAACCTGGAGACGTCAAGCAGCTTCTAGATGCTGCCGCCGCCAGTGGAGGGGGAGAGGGGGCAGGCTGTCGCCGCCGCCGTGAGTGGAGGGAAGGAAGGGCAGGCGTTGCGGGATCGACGTCAGGCAGCGCGGAAGAAGGAGCTTCGTCCAACGGTGAGGGCGCGTCGGCGTCGAGGTGCCCGCAACCGGAGCGTCTGGCTGCGGCGCGGTCGGGTTGACGAATAAGGAGCCCCGTCCTACTGTGGGGCGCGTCGGCTTCGAGGCGGCGACGGCGCGTCTGGCGGTGTGGGAGGAAATCATATGGCGCGCGGCGGCGGGGCGTGTGGGCCGCGGCAGCTGGCTGCGCTGGGGCGTGGGGGTCCGACGCCCGCGCGGAGGGGACCGCTGACCGCTCTGGCGAGCTATGCGGCGCTGGGGAAGGAAACGGCCGACGAGCTCCGGTGGTTCGGATGGGAGGTGGTGGAGAGAGCCCTGATCGCCAGGGAATCGCCCTGATCGCCATCGCCAGGGAATCGCCTCGAGCCGCCTTGCGCCGAGGAAAGGAGTATCGGGGCTCACCAACAACTCTTTTCCCTTGGTTAGCAATAGGAATGATCTTCAGTAAAAGGAAAAGTATGAGAATCCTTTGGATGACACGCTGTCATATATTAGTACACATGGTTAAAATTATAGAGCTGATTTTTTTTTATTGCCTGAATAGGCTTCAACATTCTACATAGACATCATTTCTTTGGTTGGTATCAGCAAGGATTAGTAAGGACAAGTAAGAAATTGATGATATATTATCAGGCTAACTCTTACGGTCATAACTGCTTGCAAAAAAAAAAAAGATTGTCCCTTTATTAACTGCCACTAAGGTAGATTCAATTGCTTATCTTTGAGAGATGAAACAACGCTATTGATTTTTTGATCTCTACGTAGGGAGGAACTACAAAAGAACAAGCATTCAAATGCTCTCAAGAGGTCATTGAAGCTTTCGATCGACGAGTAATGGTCCTCATGCACCAAAGTATTGTAAAGACTACTAGACTCTGATCATATCTAGCCCTACCGAGGCATGTAGACAATAGACCTATGAATCTTTTGTCGAAACAAGACTATTATCTTGGTGAACTATATGTATACCTTCCTGCTACCGGTGTATGTAACCTATTTGTATTGTTTCTGAATTTTGAATGCATATAATGTTCTATCATCTGTTTTTATAAGACTGACCCATGCAAGTACTATTTGGACACTCTAGGTCTTAATTGATGTAATAATATATATATATATATATATATATATATATATATATATATATATAAATATAGCGAGTGTATATATATATATATATATATATATATATATATATATATATATATATAGGCAGGCTTATTCTACACCCTAGGTGTAGAACAATATTCTACACCCAAAGTAGCTAATCTTGACCGATCTTGAGTAATACCGACCAAAAATATTGAATAAAACTTAACGATCCGAGCCACATTCAAATTTAGTCGGTAGTTGGCGTTCGGTAGTGTTCAATATTTCTAAATTTTCTTCAAGATTAGTTAGTATCACTCAAGATTAACTACTAGAATACTATATATATATACACACACATATGGTACATGGGTACCAAATAACTATTCAGTACCCAAAGATCCCATTAGTCACACACATATGGTACATGGGTACCAAATAACTATTCAAGACCCGGCATCCCATTAGTCGACCAATCTGCCCCCCCGCGCCGTCCGGGCGAGGGCGCAAAGGGCCCGGCCCACCCGGGCACCAGGTCGACCGACAAGCAGCTCCAGCTCCCCACGTCCACCCACGATTACCTTGCGGTTCCAGATTCGGACCCGTCCGCCGGGCACCGCCTGGGTCGCTCCCTTCCTACCACCGTTTCGAGCTGCACCGTTGCCCAGCGTTCCGTCGTGTGGGAGTGAGATCGGTGTACCCCAGCAACCCACCCTGCCGCACCGCTCCCCAACGATGTGCGCCATTATCCGACGTCGCGCAGACGCAGCACGCCCGCCCGTCCGCGCCCTCGCCGTGGGCTGGTGCTGCTTCACCGTCTTGCCTCGTGCCGCTCCTAGACGAGTGCACGGGCGCAGTGGTCTGTGGCCTGCGGTTGGCCCCTATCGGTGGCGGCGCGAGCAGGAACGGCGGCGCGAGCGGACGAGGCGGTCGGCCCTCAGGGGCGCGCGAGCAGGTGAGCCCTGTCCCTATCTCACCCGCCCTAAACTCCATCTATCTCACTCCTTTGCAAATCCAAGGTGAATTCTTGTTTTGGCTTCAGGTCAGTGCGCCTTCTCGTGTACCCGGACGGGATGCCAGCTGCACCTTAGACGGAATGCAGAGCTCCTCCCAGATCAGGACCCTGCCAAGATCTGCACCATGTGAGCAAATATCAACCAGGTACTTTCTCGATCTGGCTACTTGTATGTACTCGTGCAAGTAATCAAGCGGCCGTCCCTCAATTCTTGTTTACTTGCCACTCGTCTTTATTAAAATTGTCTGTGAATTAAGATATGGCTAGCTGTACGTGCTATATGCACCGGTCCGTAGAACGTAGATTAGGTTTGATGATCTTGATGATTCATTGTTTCTAATTGTTCCCTTCACAACATGCTACTACATATGCTGCTAGTTGATTTACAATTTATATGCAAAATATATTCTGAGTTGGTTGGAATGTAGTCAAATGTATGCATTTTACCTGTACTTAAATGTATGCATTTTACATGCATGTGATTTCTAATTAGTTATGGCCAAGGAGTTCTAGGTCTTCTTTAGTCTCCAGCAGCTGTCTTTTTGCCGTTGTTTGTGTGGACTATTCCAGATGCAACATGTGCTCCTCCATCTATGTTCTAAATGCATGTACTGCTATTATGGATTCAACTACGTGTTTGGAGCACAATTAAAATGAAAAGTACTAAACTATGTACAAGGTCAGAAATCATTCATCAAATGGCAGAAAACTATCATGTTGTTCTGGAAGTCCACTAAATCATGACTATTGTTTCATTATCTGTTAGCGACGTCCAGTCCTCCGGCTTGTATTCCCTTTTGTTTTCTTTGCTTGGCTTTGTTTGGACATGCTGTTGATTCCTATTCTAGTTCCGTTAGATATTATAGTATAAAATCAATTTCTCTTTTATGTAGTCACATCTATAAATTCTACTTGCCTGTGATCTATATCAGATCCCAGAGATCTCCATCCTATTTTCAAATTCCACTTTACTCTGAATATTTATTAATTATGTTTCCTGGTTAGAGCTAATAGTTTCATCAGTGTTATTTATCCTCTTTTCTCTCTCTCTTTTTTCTTTTGCGCAGATCACAGGTGCTTTTCATCAAAGCATCCTCATCCATCTACTCCCCATGACTAGGTTGCTCTCCATCAGACAACGGCGGACCTGCTGCCTGAGCCTCCGCTAGCCTGCCCGCCGGTGGCCACCCGGCCCCGGCGTCGACAGCAGCCCTCGCCGCCGGCCACCCCGGCCGCGGCGCCCACCTCCACCACTCCTTTTTCCCCCCAACCCCCAGCGCGCGCCATCATGGAACGGGGGTCTCCCTCGCGTCGCTCCTGGACGGACAAAGTGGATGAAGCCGAAGCCGCTGAGGACTCCTCGCCATCCAGACTCAACCCAAAGGCCGAGCCTTTCATCCCGTCTGGGGCCTACCTCTCCGGCTCCGGCAGCTCCGGCGGGCGTCTCTCCTTCAGCGACTCTGATGCCTTACTCGACGGCTCTGAACCGCCGTCTTCGCCGGTGTCCGTAATGTGCAAGGAGGTGGTCGTGCTCGTGCCTTGCGTCGGTCGTCGTCGTCGCCGTAACCGCCGCCGGGCCCCTGCTGCTGGGAGTTTCATGCCTGCGGCAAGGCGAGCTCACCTGGAGCGGGTTTCGCCATAGTCACCGCAGACACAGTTGGAGTTGGAGGCTGCACATCGTCGTGTCGCCTCCTTGGTCATGCACCCGGCCAGGACGACGTCCGAACAGGACGCGGAGGGCTTCCACCTAGTCCAGAGTCGCAGGCGTTGGCGGCGACGGGAGCCCCTGCGCCAGCACAGGCCAGTACCTGAGAACCTCATCGGCCGCTGCTTCAACTGTCTCGCTTGCGATCACGTCAAGGCGGACTGTAGGTTCGCTTCGAGGTGCTTCCACTGCCGGCGGGAAGGCCATCGTGCTCGGGACTGCATTGCGGCGCCGCGTCCCGACTCCAAGCGGGGTCGCTCTCCCGTGCATCCAAGAGGGGCGTGCCGCGCAGCTCCTCGTCAGAGGGTGTCCCTGGATCGATGTTGCACATCGGATGACAGGACGCTGTCTGGCCGTTCAGCCTCTACCGGTCGCTCGGCTTCCGTGCCGCGCTGCTGTGCCCAGCCGTCGCCGCAGCCCGCTTCGCCACACGCCTTCGTCGAGCTACCGTTAGAGCGGAGAAGGGCCAGTCGCGCCCCCAGGACGGTGATATTCGCCGGCTCCGGCAGAGGTGGCGGGCCGGCGCTGGGGAAGGAAAGTGGACCCACTTTCCAGTCATGGGAGATGATCGTCATTGGCTCAGTGGCGTGCCCCATGGGCGCGTTGCCTGAGCAAAGGGTGCCCGTGAGGCAGCCGCGTGCCTGCCACCCTGCAGACGCGACAGTCGAAGCCTCCGGGGCCCGGGTTCCTGTCGACGCTGCCAATGTTGACATCAGCTCCCCTGGCCATGCGGAGATTCCAATTGCCAAGATGGGGAGGTCTGTCGACCCGATGGAGGAGGAGGCCGCGCTCTAGGTTGCTATTCCCATGATCAGGCAAGTCTCCTTTTCAGTCGACTCCGACCCCAACAGCCTTGTCTGCGGCGACAGCAAGATTCCTGGGTTCTTAGGGTCCCTACTTAGTGACGACATCAACCTCTTCGCCGGAGCAGGCGGTCATGTGTTGCTGAGCCAGCCGGATGGGGCGGATATTCTCGTGACCCCGGCCTCTCCGAACGTTGATGCTCCCCGAGTTGCTCTGTGTGATGATGAGCAGGCTGGCTGCACGCAGCAAACGACCGATACCTTGGCCGGCCCGCTTGGCCCGGGAGAGATCGGGTCCCAGGATGTCGTTCCTGCGCCGGTTGTCGTCGAGCAGCATGCTGAGCTTGGGCCTCCTGTTGTCGAGTCTGGGCTGGAGTTAGAGGAGCTGGCCCCTCAGTCTGTCGACGTGGTCGCGGCCTTTGTGGAGTCCATCCAGCTGCAACTCCCGCAGCCGGTACTATCTTCTACGCCACAGCTCAGGACGACCAAGACCAGGAAGCGGATCGAGGTCGAGCAAAGCTTCGTCCCCAAGCGCAGCGCGCGGCTTGTGGCCAAGAGTAAATTCCGGGCTCCTATGCCGGAAGCACAGGCTAGAAAGGTGCTGATGAAGAAGCTTGGTTTTCCCGGGGAAACCGAGCAGCCAGATCAGGCATCCTTCGAGGAATTTCAGCAGGTGTTCAGGTCACCCCTCTCCCTGTCGAGGGAAGCAGCAATGCACGAGTTATTCCCTGGGAGGAATGCCAGGCGGCCGTTGGTTGAGTGTTCCGCGTAGCCTATTTGCCGCGTGTCGCTTTCTCCATGTTTCATGGATCAGCAAAACCTCCTTGTTTGGAATGTGCGGGGGCTCAACGTGAGAGCCTGTCGTCGTTGTGTCGTGCGAGAGCTCCTGTTGCAGCAGCGTCTTGTGTTCAGTAGACAAGCGAGCTCCAATCGCCAGACGATAGCATCTGTTGTGGTAGAGGGCAACAACTACCTGACGCCGGTTTTCAAAGCTTAGGAGCCTTGCTCGCTATGCTGCCGGGGTGGCAGGCTGGAGCTTCAGTCGCGCAATTGTTGTCCGTATAGTACAACTAGCTTACGCATGGGTGGCCGACTAGAACGGGAATGCTAGCTTTGCGCCTTGCAAATGATGGCTATTTCAGCTCTTTAGGCTTGTATTAATCAAACTCTCTTCTACTTAATGAAATACGGGTACAAACCCGCTCGCGAAAAAAAACTCCCCATGACTGCTCACATAGGTAGTTTCTTCTACAATTATTGATCTGTTTGTGAGGCTAATTATGCTTGAATATTTTTTCAGCCTTGCTAATTTTCCAATTTTACACATGTAAGTTATGAAGAAGGGTAGCCCTGGTGCAACCGGTAGAGCTTTTACCACCTGTGACCGAAGGTCCAGGGTTCGAGCCCTAGCCTCCGTACATTGCACAGTGTAAGGCTTTGTACTAACACCTTCCCCAGCCCCCGCCACAGAGCGGAAGCCTACGGCACTGGGTATGCCCTTTTACACATGTAAGTTATGGCTGCTTTGGCTTCCAAATCACTAGCACTAGTTATGGCTGTTTTTTTGCTAATTTTAGTTTGCCTTCCACCTGTAGGAGATGTCCGCTTCATATGCATTCCATGAGCAACAGTGGCTTGCCGTTAGATGAAAAAGGTATGCTAGAGAATGCTCTGCACTTGTTTGGACTGATCGCTTCCACCATTCATAAAATTCACCGTTGATTTTATGATTTATCTATCTTGGTCTATATATTCTTAGTTGATATTAGAGATTCAAGGTTTCTGACCATTACTCATTGTGATCATGCACTGTTGTTTAACTTATCCCTTTATCTTTGTTTGTGCATACCCTGGCTGCCTGGAGCATGCATGCATGAGGCCGTATCTGCTATCGCTAAATGTCCTAGTCTTTCAAGGAAATTTTTTCATTTTCTACTAACTGACTATAAATTCTGTGTGAATACTTACAAATTGACATAAGTACAATAAGAAGGTTAACGAGAACTAGCACATTGTACTCATTTTTAATTATCACAGCAATCATGTAGCTAAATTTAAACTATGGTTACTTAAAAAAATATTTTGCTAGTGTATTATGATCTCAGCTCAGATGAGCTGTCTGGTGTAAATAGAGTTTTGTGTTGTCAAGCACTTGTGCAGGCATTAGTTAGTGAAACTATTTTCCCAATTATGTGCCTTTTCGGTTTCATTTCCTAGGAAAAGAATTGATATTTTCTGCATATGAGATTTGAGACTTTTTGTTCCGCTTCTCTCTGCCAAGAACAGTTTGGCTTTGTTGTTTATATTTAAAATAATGTATTTATTGGGGGTCTTGGATTGCTTAAAAAGTTATAGCTGAATCTTTCAGGCTAGCTAAAATTTTCATATTGGGCATGCTTATTCTCTGGAAATTAGGTATTTCCTTTTCACAGTGAATGAATAATGCACAGTTCTATTCACAGTTGTCTGCATATACGTGGATCATATGCCATTTTTTTGTTCATATTGAATGGATGTCCTACTTACCTATGTTCCAGGAAACAAGTTATTAGGACTTCTCCAAATATGAGCATTTCTACCACTTTCACCATATATAACTATCTGTTAGTTGTTCTGCCACTATACTAAATTTATTTACTTCATTATGATAAATTTCTTGGCTTACAAATTTTCTTTTGTTTCAACCACAATTATTTTCTGTAATATATGTTGCTTACTAAGACACTAAATTGCTCTCCTATCAACGAATCGCAATTTTATCAGCCATATCACTTTTCTATGTTCTACATCCCGACGGTCAGATTGTGGATTCAGTTCTTGCATGTGCAAGGTAAATGTTTCACATGCAACCTTTTTTAAAATGGCACAGACCTTTATTTTTTCCATTCGGATGGATGCTGGTCAGCGCCTGGTTTATAGGATGCCTGTCAACCTGAAGAAGCTGTTATTTGAGAGCTTGCATTACACTTTTTTTTCCTGTTCATTCAATCTTTGTGCATTTTTTTATCATCAGTATAATATAGTTCATTGATTTCATAGAGAAATGAAGTGATGGCAACAGATAACATGGATGGCTGCTTGTGATGGAACCATCAAATGACAGATAAGCATGGAGGGAAAAGGCAGGGCATCACAAGGATGCC
This sequence comes from Chrysopogon serrulatus, assembly GCA_015844335.1. Lineage (NCBI taxonomy): Eukaryota > Viridiplantae > Streptophyta > Magnoliopsida > Poales > Poaceae > Chrysopogon > Chrysopogon serrulatus. Next base: position 44,039 of record JADLZL010003622.1, on the reverse strand, counting down.
TGTCTATTCCTCGTCATTTGTAACTTTGTGCCATCCTTGTTCTTCTCCATTTATGCAACTAAATTTACATTAGAATGATTTGCTTGTTATTTTAGTGCATCTGAATTTACAATTAAAAATGCCATGCAACTTGTTACAATTAGCGGATGCATACCAACACTTGTTCTGCTCTGCTCCATGTCCTACTGTCACTTCACTGATGCAATTAGCGAATTCACACCAACACATGCTTCTGAATTTCTAAAGTTTCTTGTGCTCGTTTTTCTTAGCTGATGTTCTAGTGAAAGTCGCAGCTGCCCTCTACTGCTCAATGCCAGACGAGTGGTCAGTCAACTCTGACCCCTTCTGCTCCCATGGTGCCAACCTAGCACCAGGTTAATTCAACCCCCTCAAAATCTACTGGATTTGTCAAATGTGCTTGATTTGTTTTAAGAAAATATATGAATTAAGACAAAAATTCAATTGAATTAGTAGGATAAACATCCCTCCATATAGTTCAGTGACATGATATTGCATCTCTGCAGAAAATCGAGAATGCATTTATTGTAGTTTAGTCTTAGAATATCCTAAACATGCAACTGGAATGGATGCAACAACAGTCACTTCATTTTCATTTTTTAAGCTTGTTGATGGCAATTGTAGCCACAGACCATTGCATTGTATGTACCCTGTATGTTACTGGGTGGTATTCAGACAAATCAATGTATTGTTACTGATTTCCAAGGAATTAAAACACCACTTTGATTCATTATTCAGTGTTTACTTTGTAGGCTCTCTTCATCAAGGGTTTATGTTGTTTTCATCCTAGCGAACTGAGCAGAGCATGTGATTATCTCTTACTATAAAATTTCTGTATCAACTGTCTTGTCCTTATCAAAATTCATTTCACAATCATCTTGATGATCGAGTCAAGACATACTAGAATTTTTAGTTCTTTTAAATTTGTCTAGCAACCATCTTGTGAATCAGATGCAGACATATGGTAGTACCTGCAAGTATCTGCATGAGATTAATTTTGTTCTTGTACAGGTAGGAAGTGTAAATCTGTTAGGTAGAAATGGACGTAGTTGCCTTGCTGTTATGTCTACCTTCTTGTGCTACTGCAGCAGCATGATCTTCTGGTGTTCATGGATCAGTAAAATGGATGCATTACTGAACACCAGATATTAAGCTTTAGAAAAAAAAACTAGAAAATGTAATAATCAGATGCTTTTTAGCTGCTGTTGACTTGAATTTTCTCTAAGACAAGTAATTACTCATGTCATTCATTTTAGTCATGTGTTTTAACACAGGTTTTACCAAGAAGCCACTGCCAGAATGCCTTTGTACTTTATCACATTAGCAAAAAAAAAAATGGCTTATGTACGTGGACCTAATATTCTTTTGCCATAAATTTTGATTGTCTAAACAACCAATATTGCTTCTTTTATCAGATTGATAGAGTTGTGTCCAAATTTATTATTAACCATAATAAATCATTTTTCAAACCACATATTGGATCTTGTCTTTAGGACTTCTTGTGACTTCCTCGACCGAAGACAACCTTGGGGCATTCTGCCTATGAATCACCCATAGCTTTGTCTTCAAACATCAGCCTTCTCATATGGTGGATTTGAATGATCTTGTTCTTCGTGCCCCCAGAGAGGGTGTTGCATTTTACTAGCTTTAGGAACCATGTGGCCAGTTTTGGCATGTACAAATGATTCTGACGTTTTTAGCCTTATTACTATGTAAATGTAACACAATGCATTTGTCGTATGGTCAATTATTACAACATAGACCATACAATATAACTATGACAAATCTACTTTTCTGCCAATGGTTTGGTGATTTTGTGTTTTCTCATTAGTTCCAACTGAATGATAATTTTTATTAAACTAAAATGAATTCTACTGTATTGTCATGAATGTCTTGCAACAATTATGTGCTGATAACAAATTTCATTTGTTTAATAGAAATTGGCACCGATCAAGTGGAAAGTCATTTTTCAATATCTAATATTGGATGCACAATTTGTTATAACTATAAAAGGTTTATTCATTTCAGAACAAAAAATATCTAAAAAAATATATGGCAGCAAATCACGGTCATAATAAAAAGCTACACATGAAAAAAAATCACAGCCTACGCCCGTTAAAAAACTACACGGGAAAAAAAAGTCAGAAATGTAAGAAAAAGTGAAAAATACTGCATTGCGGGTGCCACAGAAAAAATCGATCGGTCAGGACCTCTCGACCTTATGGGGAGAAAAAAATAGGTGGCAGGCTGTCGCTCGGATGGGCTGGCTGATGTATCTATATAAATATATATAATATATACCGAATAACTATTCAATAACTAGACCAAATAAAACGCTATATATATATATATATATATATATATATATATATATATATATATATATATATATATATATATATATATATACCACCCTATTGGGAGCCTAGGGCTTCCTATTGGTTTGGGGAAGCCCCACCATCCGGACCGGACCGGATCCCACCACCGATCCGTCCCCTCCAGGCCCAGCCCACGGGCCAAGGGGGAGGGCGCGTGGTTATGGGACCACCGCTGGGCGGGAGGGCGGCGGACCCCCCACGCGTGGGCGCGTGTGCACGGGCGCGTGCGTGGGGGGTGTACGACCGCACGCCCACACAAAACAAAGGCCGGGCCCAATGAAACTGTGGACGTGCATACAAACGCTGCGCTGTGGACTAGGGCCACGCATCGCATACAAAGAACATTATGTCACTAACAACAGGATGTATGCATACAAACCATTTACATTTGGGATGCAATCACTCTAGGGGTAGCAGAAATCTTGTTAATCAGATGTAATGATTAATCGTAATGATTTAGTGCATACAAAACCTTAATACATCGCATTCCTAGCCAAGCTATGTGGGATGTTAAGGTAAGTATGTGGAGTGCATACAAACCTACTTTGGGGAGGGTTCCAGGACCCCAAAGCATACCAATAATTTATAATGTGAATGTTAAGTAACGTAGAGATCAGGTATATATGAGTATGGTTAAAGTGCATACAACTCTCCTGGGGCAGTTTCATTCAGATCATTCTTCAATTTTTCAGCTTCAGCGACTTTACCATGCCAAGAAAGAGTGTATTGGGGGGTCACTCTGGATGCACTCAAACCAAACGTACGGTGCACAACATCCTCTGAGAACTGGATCTTCTTTCCAGGACCAGCATTGAGGACCATGGTCTCCGGGTCTATGCGCTTCATCAGCCACACGAGCATAGATGGCTAGCCAGGGGTTGTTAGCTTCAAGTCAAGCAAGGTGTGGAACTTCTTATCATAAACAAAAACTCTCCTCTGGTCCTCAGTGAGGGCTTCAAACATTTCCACAACAGCCTTGGGATCTGCACGTATATTCTAGCGTGGTGCCTGCAGTTCATGGGTGGATACATGTCAACAAAGAAATAAGTCAAGATAAAGTTGTATGCACTATAATGTCGTATTGACAAGTATATATACCACACTGCATATGATGCATACAAATATAGATACATGCATGTCTAATAGAAGGCGGTTCATAACAGAACTCCTCTAGATTCAGCGCATAAAAAAAATTATAAACTATGCATACCAACTAACAACATATGTGCATACAACGAGGAAAACAGACATCTGAATTCAATCAATACCACACTGCCTATGATGCATACAAATATAGACACATGCATGTCTAAAAGATAGCAGTTCAGAACAGACAGCCTGTAGATTCAGCGCATAGAAAAATTCTAAACTACGCATACCAACTAACAGCATATGTGCATACAAACGAGGAAAACAAACTTCTGAATTCAATCAAGATGGGACAGCACAAATGTAGTAACACAATTTATACAAATCAGTTACAGGATGCATAAAAAAGGTAAGCAAGAGTTCATATGCACAGAGAATTGTGAGTGTGAGATATAAAACATACTTTCCCAGATGCTTCGGGTGCATCTGGATCCGGTCGTGCTCTTTGAGTGCGACCCGACCGTGCTGCTGGTTCAGGCTCCTCCTAAAAAATAGCATTTGTCATTAACCAATCACCACATACACAATTTAAAAAAGGCAAACCACTATAAGCAGGCTCTCTACACTGCTGGTTATAACAACATGGGTGGATGGCCTCAGATCACAAAGATAAAAATAAGTAAAAAAAACATGTAATCAAATGTGCTGGGTTTTCGAACATACATTGGCTTCTGTTGCAACCTCTGTTCTTCTAGTGCGAGCCCGGCGTGCTGCTGGTTAAGGCCCCTGCTAAAGAATAGCAATTAAAATCAATGGTGTAGGGGACACACTATTGTCTGCTGCATACAGAATATAATTGCAGTGCATACACACATAAAAAGAGTTTCACACGGCGGCACACTGTCAACCTATTCCCCCCTTCAGTAAAATTACTTCATACAAATTGCATACCAACAACACAGCCGCATATTAACACAATAAATATGTACTTTATATGTCAGAAATTGTGTAAACAGTGCATATAGCTAACCTGCAACTTAACTAACATCACACACACTATATAATCCAGCGCACTATCATGTCGACAGTCTTTTGGTAAAACACTATAACAACATGGGCAGGGGTAGCAATTGACACAAAAGTTCATTGGATTGATCATAGACTCACCGTTTCAGTAGTTTTCCTTTTTGTTCCCCGAGAGGGCCCAGTATCCTGCATTCGACATCGGTTCCCAATCCATCAAAAAATGATCAACACTGCCGCAAGAAAAAGAACCTGTGATGGAGGTGGCGGACGAGGGCGGTTGGGTTCCTCGAAGTCGTCGTCGTCGTCGGAAGACGAGGGCAAGTGGACGATGCCCTTGTCTTCGCGCCGCCTCGACACGGTCCTTTTGTATCATAAGCCATGTTGCGTAACACGGCTGCCGGTTTGTTGCGGCGCCGCGGTGGGCGGCACGTTCTCATACCGCCGTGGCGGGATGCCCGCTATCCTCGGCGCCCGTGGGTCTCGCACGGATGCCCCGGTGTTGGCACTGCCGCCGCCCTCCTTCGCAGCGCCACATTCGGGGCCGTCGTCGGTGCCGCCACCGCTGCCGTGGGAGGCGTCGCCGCTCCCGCCGCCGGTGTGGGAGCCGTGGATGGTGCCGCCGCCCGCCATGGGAGGCGTCACCGGTGCCGCGGCGGCCGCCCGGGCGCCCCACCACCGTCGCCATGCCCGGGGGCCCCACCACCTCCCGGCCGAGACTCCTCCGATTCCATGGAATCCTAGCACACACACACCAAAAAAAAAACAATTTTTCTCCTAAAATCAGTGCCAAATTGATGAACTTGAAGCAACAAATCAGTCACGCGAAGGGGGATAGCAGGGATAGAGCGCGGATCCGGACTCACCAAAACCGCCCGAGGGGGGGAAACCGTCCCATGAAAAGGGGGGCGAGGGGGTTTTTGAGAAGACGAGGGGGAGCGGTTTGTCCGACCACGTTTTTTTGAATGGATAATAATTGAGACAGTTTGAAACATAATCACGTGCGTGCCATATATATATAAAAAAAGTATCATGCATACATATATTATACAGCGGTGTATACAACCCATGATATTTCCCAACTTAAATGGATGGTACGCAGAAAAAATAAAAAAGCATATAAAAATGATAATGAAGGTATACAATCTTCCATACGGGATGTCTACATAGCTAGCGGAGCGTGCATACAACCCTCTCTGAGCCATCACTCTAGGGGGCTTCATTCCAAGAGCGTGGCAGTACCACCAGCCACACTTGCCCCACTGGGCTGATGTTTACATAGCTATGGAATAGTGCATACAAACCCTGTACTGGGGGGGATTTATTCGGGGACGGCCCATGGCCCACCAACCCACCCCCCAACCCCCTATAGGGGGGATGTTTATAAAACTTGGGAAGAGTGCATACAACCCTCCCTGAGCCTCCCACCGGAGGGATTTATTCGGGGGGCGGCCCGTGGCCCACCAACCCACCCCCAACCCCTATAGGGGGGGATGTTTATATAACTTAGGAAGAGTGCATACAACCTTCCCTGAGCCTCTCCACCTGGGGGATTTATTCGGGGGGGGCCCGTGGCCCACCAACCCACCCCCCCCAACCCCTATGGGGGGAATGTTTATATAACTTGGGAAGAGTGCATACAACCCTCCCCGAGCCTCTCCACCGGGGGATTCATTCGGGGGGGCGGCCCGTGGCCCACCAACCCACCCCCCAACCCCTAGGGGGGATGTTTATATAACTTGGGAAGAGTGCATACAACCCTCCCTGAGCCTCCACCGGGGGGGATTTATTCGGGGGGCGGCCCGTGGCCCACTAACCCACCCCCCCAACCCCTATAGGGGGGATGTTTATAAAACTTGGGAAGAGTGCATACAACCCTCCCACTGGGGCCTCTCCACCGGGGGGGAATTTATTAACGGGGACGGCCCGTGGCCCACCAACCCACCCCCCCAACCCCTATAGGGGGGATGTTTATATAACTTGGGAAGAGTGCATACAGCCCTCCCGGAGCCTCTCCACTGGAGGGATTTATTCGGGGACGGCCCGTGGCCCACCAACCCACCCCCAACCCCTATAGGGGGGATGTTTATATAACGTAGGAAGAGTGCATACAACCCTCCCGGAGCCTCTCCATTTGGGGGGATTTATTCGGGGACGGCGCGTGGCCCACCAACCCACCCCCAACCCCTATGGGGGGAATGTTTATATAACTTGGGAAGAGTGCATACAACCCTCCCGGAGCCTCTCCACTGGGGGGATTCATTCGGGGACGGCCCATGGCCCACCAACCCACCCCCAACCCCTATAGGGGATGTTTATATAACTTGGGAAGAGTGCATACAACCCTCCCTGAGCCTCTCCACCGGGAGGATTTATTCGGGGGACGGCCCGTGGACCACCAACCCACCCCCCAACCCCTATAGGGGGATGTTTATAAAACTTGGGAAGAGTGCATACAACCCTCCCTGGAGCCTCTCCACTGGGGGAATTTATTCGGGGGATGGCCCGTGGCCCACCAACCCACCCCCCCAACCCCTATAGGGGGGATGTTTATATAACTTGGGAAGAGTGCATACAACCCTCCCTGAGCCTCTCCCGGAGGGATTTATTCGGGGATGTTTATATAACTTAGGACCCGTGGCCCACCAACCCACCCCCTAACCCCTATAGGGGGATGTTTATATAACTTAGGAAGAGTGCATACAACCCTCCCGGAGCCTCTCCACTGGGGGGATTTATTCGGGGACGGCCCGTGGCCCACCAACCCACCCCCAACCCCTATGGGGGAATGTTTATATAACTTGGGAAGAGTGCATACAACCCTCCCTGAGCCTCTCCACTTGGGGGGATTCATTCGGGGACGGCCCATGGCCCACCAACCCACCCCCAACCCCTATAGGGGGGATGGTTATATAACTTGGGAAGAGTGCATACAACCCTCCCGGAGCCTCTCCACTAGGGGGATTTATTCGGGGGTCGGCCCGTGGCCCACCAACCCACCCCCAACCCCTATAGGGGGATGTTTATATAACTTGGGAAGAGTGCATACAACCCTCCCTGAGCCTCTCCACTGGGGGGGGGATTCATTCGGGGGGCGGCCCGTGGCCCACCAACCCACCCCCCCAACCCCTATGGGGGGATGTTTATATAACTTGGGAAGAGTGCATACAACCCTCCCGGAGCCTCTCCACTGGGGGGATTCATTCGGGGACGGCCCGTGGCCCACCAACCCACCCCCCAACCCCTATAGGGGGGATGTTTATATAACTTGGGAAGAGTGCATACAACCCTCCCCGAGCCTCCCCACGTGGCCCACCAACCCACCCCCAACCCCTATAGGGGGATTTATTCTTGGGAAGGCATACAACCCTCCCGGGCCCACCAACCCACCCCCCACCCCCCCCTATGGGGGGATGTTTATATAACTTGGGAAGAGTGCATACAACCCTCCCTGAGCCTCTCCACCGGGGGATTCATTCGGGGGACGGCCCGTGGCCCACCAACCCACCCCCAACCCCTATAGGGGGATGTTTATATAACTTGGGAAGAGTGCATACAACCCTCCCTGAGCCTCCACCGGGGGGATTTATTCGGGGGGCCCGTGGCCCCACCAACCCACCCCCCAACCCCTAAAGGGGGATGTTTATATAACTTGGGAAGAGTGCATACAACCCTCCCTGAGCCTCTCACCGGGGGATTTATTCGGGACGGCCCATGGCCCACCAACCCACCCCCAACCCCTATGGGGGGATGTTTATATAACTTGGGAAGAGTGCATACAACCCTCCCTGAGCCTCTCCACCGGGGGATTTATTCGGGACGGCCCATGGCCACCAACCAACCCCCAACCCCCCCTATGGGGGATGTTTATATAACTTGGGAAGAGTGCATACAACCCTCCCTGAGCCTCCACCCCCAACCCCCTATGGGGGGATTTATTCGGGGGATGGCCCGTGGCCCACCAACCCACCCCCAACCCCTATAGGGGGGATGTTTATATAACTTGGGAAGAGTGCATACAACCCTCCCTGAGCCTCTCCACCGGGGGATTTATTCGGGGGGGCCCGTGGCCCACCAACCCACCCCCCAACCCCTATAGGGGGGATGTTTATAAAACTTGGGAAGAGTGCATACAACCCTCCTCCGAGCCTCCCCTTTGAGCCTCCACCGGGGGGATGTTTATTAACTTGGGGAGTGCATACAACCCTGGCCCACCAACCCACCCCCCCCCAACCCCTATAGGGGGGATGTTTATATAACTTGGGAAGAGTGCATACAACCCTCCCTGAGCCTCTCCCCCACCGGGGGGATTTATTCGGGGGGCGGCCCGTGGCCCACCAACCCACCCCCCAACCCCTATAGGGGGGATGTTTATATAACTTAGGGAAGAGTGCATACAACCCTCCCGGAGCCTCTCCACTGGGGGGATTCATTCGGGGACGGCCCGTGGCCCACCAACCCACCCCCAACCCCTATGGGGGGATGTTTATATAACTTGGGAAGAGTGCATACAACCCTCCCTGAGCCTCTCCACCGGGGGGGATTCATTCGGGGGGCCCCATGGCCCACCAACCCACCCCCCAACCCCTATAGGGGGGATGTTTATATAACTTGGGAAGAGTGCATACAACCCTCCCTGAGCCTCTCCACCGGGGGGATTTATTCGGGGGCGGCCCGTGGCCCACCAACCCACCCCCCCAACCCCTATAGGGGGGGGATGTTTATATAACTTGGGAAGAGTGCATACAACCCTCCCGGAGCCTCTCCACCGGGGGGGATTTATTCGGGGGGCGGCCCGTGGCCCACCAACCCACCCCCCAACCCCTATAGGGGGATGTTTATATAACTTGGGAAGAGTGCATACAACCCTCCCGGAGCCTCTCCACTTTGGGGGATTTATTCGGGGGCGGCCGTGGCCCACCAACCCACCCCCAACCCCTATGGGGGGATGTTTATATAACTTGGGAAGAGTGCATACAACCCTCCCCGGCCTCCTCCACTTGGGGGATTTATTCGGGGACGGCCCGTGGCCCACCAACCCACCCCCAACCCCTATGGGGGGAATGTTTATATAACTTGGGAAGAGTGCATACAACCCTCCCTGAGCCTCTCCACCGGGGGGATTTATTCGGGGGGCGGCCCGTGGCCCACCAACCCACCCCCAACCCCTATGGGGATGTTTATATAACTTGGGAAGAGTGCATACAACCCTCCCTTTGGGCCTCTCCCTTTGGGGGATTTTATTCGGGGGCGGCCCGTGGCCCACCAACCCACCCCCAACCCCCCCCAACCCCTATAGGGATGTTTATATAACTTGGGAAGAGTGCATACAACCCCTCCCGGAGCCTCTCCACCGGGGGGGGATTTATTCGGGGGGCGGCCCGTGGCCCACCAACCCACCCCCCAACCCCTATAGGGGGGGGATGTTTATATAACTTGGGAAGAGTGCATACAACCCTCCCTGAGCCTCTCCCTTTGGGGGGATTTATTCGGGGGCGGCCCGTGGCCCACCAACCCACCCCCAACCCCTATGGGGGGGATGTTTATATAACTTGGGAAGAGTGCATACAACCCTCCCCGGAGCCTCTCCACCGGGGGATTTATTCGGGGGGCGGCCCGTGGCCCACCAACCCACCCCCAACCCCTATGGGGGGGATGTTTATATAACTTGGGAAGAGTGCATACAACCCTCCCGGAGCCTCTCCACTGGGGGGATTCATTCGGGGACGGCCCATGGCCCACCAACCCACCCCCAACCCCTATAGGGGGGATGTTTATATAACTTGGGAAGAGTGCATACAACCCTCCCTGCCTCTCCACCGGGGGATTTATTCGGGGGACGGCCCATGGCCCACCAACCCACCCCCCCCCAACCCCTATAGGGGGGATGTTTATATAACTTGGGAAGAGTGCATACAACCCTCCCGGAGCCTCTCCACTGGGGGGATTTATTCGGGGACGGCCCGTGGCCCACCAACCCACCCCCAACCCCTATAGGGGGGATGTTTATATAACTTGGGAAGAGTGCATACAACCCTCCCGGAGCCTCTCCACTGGGGGGATTTATTCGGGGACGGCCCGTGGCCCACCAACCCACCCCCCAACCCCTATGGGGGGATGTTTATATAACTTGGGAAGAGTGCATACAACCCTCCCCCTCCACTGGGGCCTCTCCACCAACCCCCCCAACCCCTATGGGGGGATTTTATATAACTTGGGAAGAGTGCGGCCATGGCCCACCAACCCACCCCCCAACCCCTATAGGGGGATGTTTATATAACTTGGGAAGAGTGCATACAACCCTCCCTGAGCCTCTCCACCGGGGGGATTTATTCGGGGGACGGCCCGTGGCCCACCAACCCACCCCCAACCCCTATAGGGGGATGTTTATATAACTTGGGAAGAGTGCATACAACCCTCCCTGAGCCTCTCCCCGGGGGGATTTATTCGGGGGCGGCCCGTGGCCCACCAACCCACCCCCCAACCCCTATAGGGGGATGTTTATATAACTTGGGAAGAGTGCATACAACCCTCCCTCTCCTCCTCCGAGCCTCTCCCCACCCCCAACCCCTATGGGGGGATTTATTCGGGGGGCGGCCCGTGGCCCACCAACCCACCCCCAACCCCTATATGGGGGATGTTTATATAACTTGGGAAGAGTGCATACAACCCTCCCTGGAGCCTCTCCACTTTGGGGGGATTTATTCGGGGGCGGCCCGTGGCCCACCAACCCACCCCCCCCCAACCCCTATAGGGGGGATGTTTATATAACTTGGGAAGAGTGCATACAACCCTCCCTGAGCCTCTCCACTTTGGGGGGATTTATTCGGGGGCCGGCCCGTGGCCCACCAACCCACCCCCCAACCCCTATAGGGGGGATGTTTATATAACTTGGGAAGAGTGCATACAACCCTCCCGGAGCCTCTCCACTGGGGGGGATTTATTCGGGGACGGCCCGTGGCCCACCAACCCACCCCCCAACCCCTATAGGGGGGATGTTTATATAACTTGGGAAGAGTGCATACAACCCTCCCGGAGCCTCTCCACTGGGGGGATTTATTCGGGGACGGCCCGTGGCCCACCAACCCACCCCCCAACCCCTATAGGGGGATGTTTATATAACTTGGGAAGAGTGCATACAACCCTCCCTTTGCCTCTCCACCGGGGGGATTTATTCGGGGGGCGGCCCGTGGCCCACCAACCCACCCCCAACCCCTATGGGGGGGATGTTTATATAACTTGGGAAGAGTGCATACAACCCTCCCGGAGCCTCTCCCTTTGGGGGGATTTATTCGGGGGGCCCCATGGCCCACCAACCCACCCCCAACCCCCCTGGGGGGATGTTTATATAACTTGGGAAGAGTGCATACAACCCTCCCGGAGCCTCTCCCTTTGGGGGGGATTTATTCGGGGGGGGGCCATGGCCCACCAACCCACCCCCAACCCCTATAGGGGGATGTTTATATAACTTGGGAAGAGTGCATACAACCCTCCCTGGAGCCTCTCCACCGGGGGGGGGGATTTATTCGGGGGGCGGCCCGTGGCCCACCAACCCACCCCCAACCCCTATAGGGGGGATGTTTATATAACTTGGGAAGAGTGCATACAACCCTCCCGGAGCCTCTCCACTGGGGGGATTTATTCGGGGGACGGCCCGTGGCCCACCAACCCACCCCCCCCAACCCCCTATAGGGGGATGTTTATATAACTTGGGAAGAGTGCATACAACCCTCCCTGAGCCTCCCACCGGGGGATTTATTCGGGGGGGCCCGTGGCCCACCAACCCACCCCCCCCACCCCTATGGGGGGATGTTTATATAACTTGGGAAGAGTGCATACAACCCTCCCTGAGCCTCTCCACTAGGGGGGATTTATTCGGGGGCGGCCCGTGGCCCACCAACCCCCCCCCCCACCCCTATGGGGGATGTTTATATAACTTGGGAAGAGTGCATACAACCCTCCCGAGCCTCTCCACTTTGGGGGATTTATTCGGGGGCGGCCCGTGGCCCACCAACCCACCCCCAACCCCTATGGGGGGATGTTTATATAACTTGGGAAGAGTGCATACAACCCTCCCTCCACTGAGCCTCTCCCTGGGGGGATTTTATTAACTTGGGAAGAGTGCGGCCCGTGGCTCCCACCAACCCACCCCCCAACCCCTATGGGGGATGTTTATATAACTTGGGAAGAGTGCATACAACCCTCCCCGGAGCCTCCACCGGGGGGGATTTATTCGGGGACGGCCCGTGGCCCACCAACCCACCCCCAACCCCTATGGGGGGGATGTTTATATAACTTGGGAAGAGTGCATACAACCCTCCCGGAGCCTCTCCCTGGGGGGATTCATTCGGGGACGGCCCGTGGCCCACCAACCCACCCCCCCAACCCCTATAGGGGGATGTTTATATAACTTGGGAAGAGTGCATACAACCCTCCCTGAGCCTCTCCACTTTGGGGGATTTATTCGGGGGGCGGCCCGTGGCCCACCAACCCACCCCCCAACCCCTATGGGGGGATGTTTATATAACTTGGGAAGAGTGCATACAACCCTCCCAGCCTCTCCACCTTTGGGGGGGGATTTTATTCGGGGGGCCCCCCTGGCCCACCAACCCACCCCCCCCCAACCCCTATAGGGGGGATGTTTATATAACTTGGGAAGAGTGCATACAACCCTCCCTGAGCCTCTCCACCGGGGGGATTTATTCGGGGGCGGCCCGTGGCCCCACCAACCCACCCCCAACCCCTATAGGGGGATGTTTATATAACTTGGGAAGAGTGCATACAACCCTCCCCGGCCTCTCCCTTTGGGGGGATTTATTCGGGGGGACGGCCCGTGGCCCACCAACCCACCCCCAACCCCTATAGGGGGGATGTTTATATAACTTGGGAAGAGTGCATACAACCCTCCCTGGCCTCTCCCTTTGGGGGGATTTATTCGGGGGGCGGCCCGTGGCCCACCAACCCACCCCCAACCCCTATAGGGGGGATGTTTATAAAACTTGGGAAGAGTGCATACAACCCTCCCGGAGCCTCCCCTGTGGGGGATTTATTCGGGGACGGCCCATGGCCCACCAACCCACCCCCCAACCCCTATAGGGGGATGTTTATATAACTTGGGAAGAGTGCATACAACCCTCCCTCCGGAGCCTCTCCACCCACCAACCCAGGGGGATGTTTTATAACGGGGAAGGGCCCCCTGGCCCACCAACCCACCCCCACCAACCCCCCCTATATGGGGGATGTTTATATAACTTAGGAAGAGTGCATACAACCCTCCCTCGAGCCTCTCCACCTTGGGGGGATTTTTATTCGGGGGGCGGCCCGTGGCCCACCAACCCACCCCCAACCCCAACCCCTGGGGGGGGATGTTTTATATAACTTGGGAAGAGTGCATACAACCCTCCCGGGGCCTCTCCCTTTGGGGGGGATTCATTCGGGGACGGGCCATGGCCCACCAACCCACCCCCAACCCCTATAGGGGGATGTTTATATAACTTGGGAAGAGTGCATACAACCCTCCCGGAGCCTCTCCACTGGGGGGATTTATTCGGGGACGGCCCGTGGCCCACCAACCCACCCCCAACCCCTATAGGGGGATGTTTATATAACTTGGGAAGAGTGCATACAACCCTCCCTGAGCCTCTCCACCGGGGGATTTATTCGGGGGGCGGCCCGTGGCCCACCAACCCACCCCCCCCAACCCCTATGGGGGGATGTTTATATAACTTGGGAAGAGTGCATACAACCCCTCCTCCCTGAGCTCTCCACCGGAGGGATTTATTCGGGGGGCGGCCCGTGGCCCACCAACCCACCCCCAACCCCTATAGGGGGATGTTTATATAACCTAGGAAGAGTGCATACAACCCTCCCGGAGCCTCTCCACTAGGGGGGATTTATTCGGGGACGGCGCGTGGCCCACCAACCCTCCCCCAACCCCTATGGGGGGAATGTTTATATAACTTGGGAAGAGTGCATACAACCCTCCCGGAGCCTCTCCACCGGGGGATTCATTCGGGGGCGGCCCGTGGCCCACCAACAACCCCCCCAACCCCTATGGGGGGATGTTTATATAACTTGGGAAGAGTGCATACAACCCTCCCTGGGGGAGCCTCTCCACCCCTTTGGGGGGGATTTATTCGGGGGAGTGCACGGCCCGTGGCCCACCAACCCACCCCCAACCCCTATAGGGGGATGTTTATAAAACTTGGGAAGAGTGCATACAACCCTCCCGGGAGCCTCCACCACCGGGGAATTTATTCGGGACGGCCCGTGGCCCACCAACCCACCCCCCAACCCCTATAGGGGATGTTTATATAACTTGGGAAGAGTGCATACAACCCTCCCTGAGCCTCTCCCGGGGGGATTTATTCGGGGGGCGGCCCGTGGCCCACCAACCCACCCCCCAACCCCTATAGGGGGGATGTTTATATAACTTAGGAAGAGTGCATACAACCCTCCCGGAGCCTCTCCACTGGGGGGATTTATTCGGGGACGGCCCGTGGCCCACCAACCCACCCCCAACCCCTATGGGGGGAATGTTTATATAACTTGGGAAGAGTGCATACAACCCTCCCGGAGCCTCTCCACTGGGGGGATTCATTCGGGGACGGCCCATGGCCCACCAACCCACCCCCAACCCCTATAGGGGGGATGTTTATATAACTTGGGAAGAGTGCATACAACCCTCCCGGAGCCTCTCCACCGGGGGGCCCACCATTTATGTTTATATAACTTGGGAAGAGTGCACGGCCCGTGGCCCATTCGAACCCACCCCCAACCCCTATAGGGGGGGATGTTTATATAACTTGGGAAGAGTGCATACAACCCTCCCTGAGCCTCTCCCTTTGGGGGGATTCATTCGGGGGGGCGGCCCGTGGCCCACCAACCCACCCCCCAACCCCTATAGGGGATGTTTATATAACTTGGGAAGAGTGCATACAACCCTCCCTGAGCCTCTCCACCTTTGGGGATTTATTCGGGGACGGCCCGTGGCCCACCAACCCACCCCCCAACCCCTATAGGGGGGATGTTTATATAACTTGGGAAGAGTGCATACAACCCTCCCTGAGCCTCTCCACCGGGGGATTTATTCGGGGGGACGGCCCGTGGCCCACCAACCCACCCCCAACCCCTATGGGGGGATGTTTATATAACTTGGGAAGAGTGCATACAACCCTCCCTGGAGCCTCTCCCTTTGGGGATTTATTCGGGGGACGGCCCGTGGCCCACCAACCCACCCCCAACCCCCAATAGGGGGATGTTTATATAACTTGGGAAGAGTGCATACAACCCTCCCGGAGCCTCTCCACGGGGGGGATTCATTCGGGGGGGCCCGTGGCCAACCAAACCCACCCCCCCAACCCCTATTTATATAACTTGGGATGTTTATATAACTTGGGAAGAGTGCATACAACCCTCCCCCAACCACCCCTCCCCTATGGGGGGATTTTATTCTTGGGAAGGCGCATACAACCCTCCCGGCCCACCAACCCACCCCCCAACCCCCCAACCCCTATAGGGGGGTGTTTATATAACTTGGGAAGAGTGCATACAACCCTCCCTGAGCCTCTCCACTTTGGGGGGGTTATTCGGGGGGGCCCGTGGCCCACCAACCCACCCCCCAACCCCAACTATAGGGGGGATGTTTATATAACTTGGGAAGAGTGCATACAACCCTCCCGGAGCCTCTCCCTTTGGGGGATTCATTCGGGGGCGGCCCGTGGCCCACCAACCCACCCCCCCAACCCCTATAGGGGGGGTTTATGTTTATATAACTTGGGAAGAGTGCATACAACCCTCCCCACCAGCCTCTCCACCCCTTTGGGGGATTTATTCGGGGGGCGGCCCGTGGCCCACCAACCCACCCCCCCCCCCCCCTATGGGGGGATGTTTATATAACTTGGGAAGAGTGCATACAACCCTCCCGGAGCCTCTCCCACTGGGGGGGGGGGATTTTATTCGGGGACGGCCCGTGGCCCACCAACCCACCCCCAACCCCTATAGGGGGATGTTTATATAACTTGGGAAGAGTGCATACAACCCTCCCTGAGCCTCTCCCTTTGGAGGGATTTATTCGGGGGGCGGCCCGTGGCCCACCAACCCACCCCCAACCCCTATAGGGGGGATGTTTATATAACTTAGGAAGAGTGCATACAACCCTCCCGGAGCCTCTCCACTGGGGGGGATTTATTCGGGGACGGCCCGTGGCCCACCAACCCACCCCCAACCCCTATGGGGGGAATGTTTATATAACTTGGGAAGAGTGCATACAACCCTCCCGGAGCCTCTCCACTGGGGGGATTCATTCGGGGACGGCCCATGGCCCACCAACCCACCCCCCCAACCCCTATAGGGGGGATGTTTATATAACTTGGGAAGAGTGCATACAACCCTCCCGAGCCTCTCCACCCCCAACCCCTATAGGGGGGATTTATTCGGGGGCGGCCCGTGGCCCACCAACCCCACCCCCAACCCCTATAGGGGGATGTTTATATAACTTGGGAAGAGTGCATACAACCCTCCCGGCCTCTCTCCCTTTGGGGGGGATTCATTCGGGGGCGGCCCGTGGCCACCAACCCACCAACCCACCCCCCTCAACCCCTATAGGGGGATGTTTATATAACTTGGGAAGAGTGCATACAACCCTCCCTTTGGGGAGCCTCTCCCACCCACCCCCAACCCCTTGGGGGATTTTATTCGGGGGGAAGAGTGGCCCGTGGCCCACCAACCCACCCCCAACCCCTATAGGGGGGATGTTTATATAACTTGGGAAGAGTGCATACAACCCTCCCGGAGCCTCTCCACTGGGGGGATTCATTCGGGGACGGCCCGTGGCCCACCAACCCACCCCCAACCCCTATAGGGGGGATGTTTATATAACTTGGGAAGAGTGCATACAACCCTCCCGAGCCTCTCCACTTTGGGGGTTTATATAACTTGGGAAGAGTTTATTCGGGGGGGCGGCCCGTGGCCCACCAACCCACCCCCCAACCCCAATAGGGGGGATGTTTATATAACTTGGGAAGAGTGCATACAACCCTCCCGGAGCCTCTCCACGGGGGGATTCATTCGGGGACGGCCCGTGGCCAACCAAACCCACCCCCAACCCCTATGGGGGGGATGTTTATATAACTTGGGAAGAGTGCATACAACCCTCCCGGAGCCTCTCCACTGGGGGGATTCATTCGGGGACGGCCCGTGGCCCACCAACCCACCCCCCAACCCCTATAGGGGGGGTGTTTATATAACTTGGGAAGAGTGCATACAACCCTCCCGGAGCCTCTCCACTGGGGGGATTTATTCGGGGACGGCCCGTGGCCCACCAACCCACCCCCAACCCCTATGGGGGGAATGTTTATATAACTTGGGAAGAGTGCATACAACCCTCCCGGAGCCTCTCCACCGGGGGATTTATTCGGGGGGCGGCCCGTGGCCCACCAACCCACCCCCCAACCCCTATAGGGGGATGTTTATATAACTTGGGAAGAGTGCATACAACCCTCCCGGAGCCTCTCCACTGGGGGATTTATTCGGGGACGGCCCGTGGCCCACCAACCCACCCCCCAACCCCTATAGGGGGATGTTTATATAACTTGGGAAGAGTGCATACAACCCTCCCGGAGCCTCTCCCTTTGGGGGATTTATTCGGGGGACGGCCCGTGGCCCACCAACCCACCCCCAACCCCTATAGGGGGATGTTTATATAACTTGGGAAGAGTGCATACAACCCTCCCGGAGCCTCCCGGGGGATTTTATTCGGGGGACGGCCCGTGGCCCACCAACCCCACCCCCCCAACCCCTATAGGGGGATGTTTATATAACTTGGGAAGAGTGCATACAACCCTCCCAGAGCCTCTCCACCGGGGGATTTATTCGGGGGGACGGCCCGTGGCCCACCAACCCACCCCCCAACCCCTATATGGGGGGATGTTTATATAACTTGGGAAGAGTGCATACAACCCTCCCTGAGCCTCTCCACCGGGGGATTTATTCGGGGGACGGCCCGTGGCCCACCAACCCACCCCCCCAACCCCTATAGGGGGATGTTTATATAACTTGGGAAGAGTGCATACAACCCTCCCGGAGCCTCTCCACTGGGGGAATTCATTCGGGGACGGCCCGTGGCCCACCAACCCACCCCCCAACCCCTATAGGGGGGATGTTTATATAACTTGGGAAGAGTGCATACAACCCTCCCGGAGCCTCTCCACCCCCCCACCAACCCCCCCCAACCCCCTAGGGGGGATGTTTATATAACTTGGGAAGAGTGCATACAACCCTCCCGGGCCTCTCCACCGGGGGATTTATTCGGGGGAAGGCGGCCCGTGGCCCCACCAACCCACCCCCAACCCCTATAGGGGGGATGTTTATAAAACTTGGGAAGAGTGCATACAACCCTCCCGGAGCCTCTCCACTGGGGGATTTATTCGGGGACGGCCCGTGGCCCACCAACCCACCCCCCAACCCCTATAGGGGGGATGTTTATATAACTTGGGAAGAGTGCATACAACCCTCCCGGAGCCTCTCCACTGGGGGGATTTATTCGGGGACGGCCCGTGGCCCACCAACCCACCCCTAACCCCTATAGGGGGGATGTTTATATAACTTGGGAAGAGTGCATACAACCCTCCCGGAGCCTCTCCACTGGGGGGATTTATTCGGGGACGGCCCGTGGCCCACCAACCCACCCCCAACCCCTATAGGGGGGGATGTTTATATAACTTGGGAAGAGTGCATAACAACCCTCCCGGAGCCTCTCCACTGGGGGGATTTATTCGGGGACGGCCCGTGGCCCACCAACCCACCCCCAACCCCTATAGGGGGATGTTTATATAACTTGGGAAGAGTGCATACAACCCTCCCGGAGCCTCTCCACTGGGGGGATTTATTCGGGGACGGCCCGTGGCCCACCAACCCACCCCCCACTGGGGGAAGGTTTGCATAGCTAGGAGACAGAGTATGCCAACCTAAAACCTAAATCCTAAAATGCTAAGCCCTAAGCCCTAAATACTAATTACTAAAACTCTAAATCTTGAATTCCAAACCCTAACCCTAAACACTAAACCCTAACCCCTAACCTTACTCTCTAATCCTGAACCCTAATCCCTAGCACATAAAACCTTGTGCCAGTCCCAGCACCCACACGTAACTTGTTTGTATACGGGATATAAATGAAGTTTATGCATCCCATATTTAGACACGTCTGTATGCATTGTATATGAACGATTTATGCGAGTCAGATGCCTGGACAGAGCCACTCCTACGGTTCCGTGCGCCCGGGGCGACCGGGCGCGTGGGTGGGCGGGGCGGACCACGTGGGCGCGAGGCGCGCGGGCGCCCGAGACGGGCGAATCACGTGGGCACGCCACTGCGTGGGCCCCGCCTGCGCGTCGGGCAGCTGCGGGCGGGCGTGGCCGGGATGGGATGGGCCGGGGGGGGCGTCGAGTGGGCCGGGGGGGGGGATCGGGTGGGGCTGGGGTGGCTGGGGCTTCCCCAACTTTATTGGAAGCCCAAGGCTCTATATATATATATGTGGTACTATTTAAATTCGTGGATATGAACAGCGCTCCGAGCGCGCGGCTCAGGCACCGACACTCTTCTTATTATATGCTCAGGACTATGCCCTGAGAGCGACCTCTTGAATATTATATGCAACCGTGCGTGAGGGAGCCTGCTTAAAATATTCAAATATGAAAGCGACCCTTGCGATTAATTAACGGATATGCGATTAATTAGAGGATATGAAAACGACGTGAGTGTGGTTATTATAAAATATGATATATGCGTGATGTTCTTTCAGGATCTTGGCGTGGCTGGCGAGACCAAGGTTTCTGCCGGTCGTGCACATTGATGACAAGTGTATTGTTTAGCCTCATCAAAAGTTTATAATACTCATGGCCGACATAAACCTAAAATATTTTAAAAATATACAAAGATATAATAAAGATGATATATCATTACAGACCATAATAGATCATGGGTTAATTCATGATATTTATGGATCATTAAAAAAAATTCTTTAATCTGATCTCGGAAAGGCTATTAAAGAAGCATGCAAGAAATTAGTCTCAGTTAAAAGTATTTATAAAATCAAATTTTGCTCCAATTCTCCAAGATTTACTCAGCCAATAAGACCAGCATATCATGATATATATATCACAAAAGGTCAATATAAATTCCGAAGTGTATGGAGAATTGAGAATTATAAAGAATTATTTAATAAAGACACAAACCATGATAATTGGAGGATATTTAGTGAAGCAAAAGAACTAGAAGGAAATACTATATTTGATCCTCAATACTATATGATGTACCAAAATAAAATAATAAGAGTGTTCCTACGAGAATATTATGGAAAATATAATATAATACAAAGAGAAGTTGGAAGATTAATCAAACCCAGCTATGGCGAAGAATCTCAATTACGAACGGAATATCGCCAATTGTTGAGTGCATATGAAATATCTCAACCTGATGAGCCGGAATATGAAGATGATATTGATTAATAATATTCCCTGGGTTGATAAGGTGTTATCAACAATTCAGCCCAGGGAAAGATAAATACACATATACAGAGCTCTGGATTGCTGTTTTGCAACATCAATCTTTCGGGCGTGGAAGACCCCTACCTACCATAAGATATTATTATCCACATACAATGCCTCTGCATGCAACTGCATGCCATAAGCATAATCAACGTTAAGCATCAAGCGATGATGGGAGACATATCCAGAAGAATGAAAAATGACCACGTGAAGCCACTGTAGCCAGGACGCCTAGCTGTCTAGGCAATAGTAAGAGATATGGCTGGAGACTTCACCAGAAGACCGTCCACCTAATCACGAAGGACGATAAGCACGAAGGACGCTCCAGAAGACGCTGCTGAGGCTATAAAAGGAGAAGCCCGACGCTTCAAGGGAGATATCGGACAACCACGCAGAACGACGGCCACACCCACCACGACCACCACGGAGCAGGGACACCACGGACACACACCACTCCACTGTACTACTCCACCACTCTTGTAAAATAGCTGAATAAGAGGAAGTCCTGTGATCTTCCTGCACTTGTAAGGTAATCAAGTTTGTGCTAAGTGCTTAGGGTTTCCTGAAAGGGAAAGTGTTGACACCTGTTAGTGTCAACTTTTACTAGAGCTTTTCACCCAAAAGGAAATAAGAAAACACACTAGTCTAGGGATTTATCTGACAATTTCCACGAGTTTTGCATATTCTATAATTTCTAGGGAGATTTCCAGAAAAGCTGAAAAGAGGGATTCAAGTGCAAATAAACCACGAAACTTATCCGCCACGAAGGACACCGCAGGAAGACTCAGGAAGACTCCAGAAGACACCAGGAGGAGCGAGGGGGCTAGAGGCCGCCTGGTGGGGCCGGCCGGCCCCACCCTAGGGCCGGGCGGTGCCCCCCTGCCGCCTCTGCCCTCCTGCTTCCAGAACCTTCTTCCTGGCGCCTAGGGTTTTCATCTCCACCGTTGGTTATGTCGGTTTGATCCTGCGGCGCACGCGCATCCCACCGGACTATAAATACATGGGTAGACCCCCCTGGAGGGAGCCAATTCATTATTCATCAAGGCCTCAAGCCATCAAATCAAGAGCCTTCAAGTTCATCAAGAGCCTTCTAGTTCATAGAATTAGCTAGCTAGATTAGAAGTAGAGGAGATCTAGTTCTTCATGGGATCTGGAGCCCCGGGCGTCTGGCTGGAGCGCAAGAGTTCGGTAATAGATCTAGTTCTTAGTTACTTTATTGTATTTAATATTCAGATTAGGAAGACTTTACTCTAATATATTTATATGTTCTTAATTGCATTAGTCATTGTCTACTTTAATTATATGTCTAGTTTAGTTACTTCGATCTTATTGAATTCATGTAATTGCTCGTATAGCGTTTATCCATATGTACAATGGGTAGATGATAGGCGATATGTAGACGTGGTGTCTAGATGTCTTGTTTATCTGCGAGTGCACCCTGACATACCGGGATGTGTGGTAGTCTGCGTAGGTGACAGGT
Organism: Chrysopogon serrulatus; assembly: GCA_015844335.1. Lineage (NCBI taxonomy): Eukaryota > Viridiplantae > Streptophyta > Magnoliopsida > Poales > Poaceae > Chrysopogon > Chrysopogon serrulatus. Next base: position 21,507 of record JADLZL010003622.1, on the reverse strand, counting down.
ACGTTATTTCCTCTGTAGTCCACCCCCCGTATGTAGGACTAGCATGGGCGCGGTCGCGAAGAAGGTGACGTAGTTCTTAATATCCTCATTAGTTGATGCCTCTTTACATGTAATAATGATTTAGGGTTGATTTAGCAATGATGATTAGATGTAGTTGCACTAATTAGAGTTATTCAATTGACGCAGTTATAGACTTATTTTCCTAGTTTATTTAATGGTTAGCTATGATTATGACTAGTAAGATGCTCTGATGATTATCCTTAATTATGATACTTGATGATTATGCTATCACCCATATTTATCTATATTTATCTTGTGATCTCTGCCTGATTAGATTAGAGTGTGTAATTAATATCAATTATCCATGTACTTCATCAATATGGCAATAATAGTTTACCACATAGCCTTCCTAGAGGTATAATTATAAATCGACAACCTGGATACTTCCCTAGGTGAAATGCTACAACGGTATAATTATCTATCCGCTTGCAGAACCCAGTTGTCTTTATTTCATATCTTATATATTTATCTGCCTAGTCACAATAGTATAATATAAAATTTATGATAATTTCCTAGCAATATAATCAGGGATGACAACCTATTTCATGTTTAGGAATATTAGTAATTCAAAAGTGGCTAGTTGCTAATGACAAATAATTACAATACCCAGGTATTTCTGGCGCCGTTGCTAGGTATAGGATTCAACTCTATTTCTAGTGGTGACGTTAGAAATACCAACAAGCATTTCTGGCGCTGTTGCCGGAGAAGGCACGATAAACTTAGAACATATTAATCATTTGTATACATGGATAAACTTTTATCGATCTCTAATTCTATCAGGTACACCCTTCGTTGTTATCATTTTCTTATCTTATGCAGAGTGATGAATGAATGGTTTTTCTCTTCCAAAGAACTTTACTGACGATCCTGAGAAACTCCTTAGAAAGAAAAGGCTTGCAGAAATAAGGGAGAAATTCAAGTCACCATCAAGAACACCTGCTCAAGCCAACTCTTTAAAGGAGCCAGCTTCAACACTGGAAGAAAAATTTGAAGAAGAAGTAGAAGAACAAGCAGAAGATCAGTTAGGTGAAAACCTAGCTCCTGTGTTTAAAGACATGGCTGAGAAATCACTGCGAGAGTTCTCTGCCCCAACAACAACAAACATCCGGACTGGACCAAAGAAATAACACCGGGGAGAATGGATTCGAGCTCAAGCCTGCTCTCATCACCATGGTTCAAGCCAGCCAATTCTGTGGAAAAGGACATGAAGATGCAAGTGCACACTTACAACACTTCCTAAAGATTTACAGCACCTTCACTATCAGAGGAGTATCAAAAGATGCTATCTTACTCTGACTTTTTCCGTTCTCATTATTGGGGAAAGCTAAGCAGTGGTTCTACATCAACAAAGATAAACACACTACATGGGACCTATGCTCAACCGCTTTCCTAGCAAAGTTCTTTCCTACAGCCAAGACCAATGCTCTGCGTGGAAAGATTTTAAGTTTTCATCAACAAGATGATGAATCATTCACCGAAGCATGGGAAAGATTCCAGAACTATATTGAAGACTGTCCTCATCATGGGATAGAGGAGTGGCTGTTAATGCAGACTTTCTATCATGGGCTCATCTCTAGCACCCGTGAATCTATTGATGCTACAGCTGGAGGAGCTTTCTTGTCACTAAAGCTCTCTGATGCTAAAGCACTTCTCGAGAAGATGGCCTCAAACTCAATATGCAATGAAGAACGTACTCAACCTCGCAAGAAGGGAGGAGGAATCCATCATCTCAAGAAAGCTGACATGGTCACTGCCAAGCTAGACCTCATTAGGAAGAAGCTCGACATAGAGAAGAAAGAAGTCATGCACGTCAATGATTCCCATATGACATGTGAAGAATGTGGAGACTATGGGTGTTGACACCTATTAGCGTCAACTTTTACTAGAGCTTTTTACCCAAAGGAAAACAAGAAACACACTAGTCTAGGGTTTTATCTGACAATTTCCACGAGTTTTGCATATTTTATATTTTCTAGGGTGATTTCCAGAAAAGCTGAAAAGGAGGGATTCTAGTGCAAAATAACCACGAAACTTATCCGTCACGAAGGACATCGCGGGAAGACTCAGGAAGACTCTGGAAGACACCTGAAGCGACAGGGGGCCGAGGGGCCGCTAGGTGGGGCCGACCGGCCCCACCATGGCGCCGGCCGGCGCCCCCTGTTAGGGTTTCGGCCCCCCTTCTGGAATGTTCCTCCACCGCCTCCAAGGAGTCATCTTGACCCTTGGTTACGTCGGTTTGATCCTGCGGCGCACGTCGATCCCACCGGGCTATAAATAAAGGGGTAGACCCCCTCCCTAAAGCATCAAGTCATTTGGAGATCAAGCCATCAAGAGCCTTCTCTAGTTCATCAAGAGCCTCTCTAGTTCATAGTTTTAGCCTAGTTAGATTAGAAGTAGAAGAGTTCTAGTTCTTCAGCGGGATCTGGAGCCCCTGGCGTCTGTCTGGAGCACGGAGTTCGGTAATAGATCTAGTTCTTTCTTTTATTGTATTCAACATTATGATTCAGGCAACATTGTTCTTAATCTCTTATATATTCTTAATTGCAATAGTCATTGTCGTCTAGGATAGTTGGTTCGATCTTATTGAATTCATGTAATTGCTCGTATAGCGTTTATCCAAGCGATCGCTGGGTAGATGGTAGACAATATGTGAACGTGGTGTCTAGATATCTTGTTTATCTGTGAGTGCACCCTAACATGCCGGGACATGTGGTAGTCTGTGCAGGTGACAGCTGCGTTAGTTCCTGTATAGTCCACCCTCCGTACGTAGGACTAGCATGGGTGCGGTCGCGAAGGAGGTGACTTTATTGTCTTAAAACCCTCATTAGTTGATGCTTCTTTGCATGTAATAATGATATAGGGTTAACTTAACGATGATTGCTAGATGTAGTTGTACTAATTAGAGTTATTCATTGATGTAGTTATTGAATTACCTTAGTATTTATTCCTGAGTTTATCCATTGGCTAGCTATTGTTATGACTAGAAGAGCTCCGATGTTTATCTATTTATGATGACTGATCATTATCATTATTTATCATATATATCTTTTATCATGTGACTTATCCCTGTTATAAGTAGGATTCTAGTTAGGGTTTATCTTTCACATCATTAGTATAAGTTATAGCTACTTTATCCTTTTGGCATAAAATAAATCAACGATACTCGGAATACTTCCTCTAGGTGAAATGCTACAACGGGAGAATTATCTGTGCGCTTGCGGATATATTCTAATTAGAGTTAATGCGTGTAGATTATTTTTATCCTTAGTTTTTGGCATCATGTTATGGATGACAACTTAACGTGAAGTGATGTTGAAAATACCAACAAGTATTTCTGGCGCCGTTGCCAGGGAAGGTAGCTAGGCAATTAAGAAACATTAATAGACTTATACTTAATTATGTGATCGAGATAACCATTAACCCCTGCTCAAGTAGGATTACCCTTGTTTGTCTACTTTAATATCTTATGCAGGGTAATAAACTACCAGATTATGACCTTCTGACATGCCCCCACAAAATAAGAAGAAACATAACAAATCCAATGTTGGAGAAAGAGGTCAACATCACAAGACTTTAATTCATATCTCAAATGACGGGAACATAGATGTTGCATCACTCACAAATTCCAAACATGTGAGTCATGGTAAGTGTGATCAACTAAAGGTGAGAAAGTCTTGCTCATAGACTTTAAATTTGATGAGTAGTTATCTTTTGCATTCCACTACATGTTTACTTTTTACAATCTAAACATCCACCTCATTTAGTTTAAAGTTTTTCATCTATAACATGTTTAGTTCCATTCATATATCCATCCTAACTTCATTCTTATAAATAATTAAAAAAATCACCATAATCATGCTTTTTCATCTCTACTTGAATAAACTTCTACAGTACTTTCATGCTACTTGTATTTACTATAGTATGCTTAGGTTTAGAAGTATCTTCATATACCTTTGAAATTGGGCATTAACTATTTTTCTAAGTTAAAATAGACATGGTGTCTAGTTTAATTTTTTAAATCATAAGGTGATTTGATCTTACTTCTAAAAGATTTTTGAATTAAGCAAGGTGCTTAGGTTAAATCCTTTCCTGATTCAAATTGGACATGAGTCTATGTTGATTTTTGAGCCGATAGTACACTTTAGTAGATACTAGTTATTTTGTTAGACTAACCCCTATAGGAGAATTCTCAAATTCAATCTAGGTAAGTCAAGAAAGGAATTCATATATGAGATGAATCAAGGCAGATGATAACTTTACACAAGAAGTCCTTATGAGTATTAATATTTATTCTTTGTTATAAATTATCTTTGCTTTGAACCATGCTAGATTGCAATAAAAGAAAAAAAATATAAAATATGATAGATACAATTTATGCTAAATAATCTTAAACCATATATCATCTTAATTAGCATAAAAGAAAAAAAAAAAAAAAAAAAAAAAAAAAAGAAGAGAGAAGTAGTATGGACAACAAACCTATATTTCAATCTTGCTATCCCCTTGGGTATGTGTCCATTAACATTTTGCAGAAAAGAACAACCTTAATCTATTGGAGAGAAGAAGCTTTTCAATTTCATTGAATGGTGAAAAAATGAAAAAGATAAAAGGAAGGCCTTGCTCAGCAAGACCATAAGTTCTCACCAATAGATGAATCCGAACCCTCCTCTTCTAAGTAAGTATTGTCACCACTTACTTAGAATGATGAAGACATAAGGTACGTTTGTCCAAGCCTCATGCAACATGAAACTATAATTAACATCTCATACCATGTTGCTAATTTGTCTTGGTTATTTCTACCCTATGCCATGCTCAAATATAACTATATATATATATATATATATATATATATATATATATATATATATATATATATATAATATAAATAAAATGCTCCTATGATTCACTGTACATATTCTTGGTTCTATTTGAATAAATACCTTAAGTCTAGCAAGTTTCTTTATTCTGTTATAAGTATGCTTTAGGATATTACTTGAACATTATGAAAATTAAGCATACTTATAAAAAAAAATTTAGTTGTACATATAGACTAACACCTCCTATATAAAAAAATATTTAAATCATATTAGGAGACTATTCGTAGAATCAATTCAAGGTTAAGGGTATGCTTTAAAATAACATCCTCACTTTAACCTTGATGAAAAAAAAAGTTTTTGAAATAGTGGTGAATCATTAAAAACATGATCTACAAATTAATCTTTAACTCTTAGGCATACACTATCCATACTTTGATAAATAGAATATTTCTTTGGGTATGTGTTGTCTACTAACCCTTTGCAGAGAAGACATAATGAGAAAAGCAGGAGGTCTAAAGAGTAAGAAAGGAGTACCACATTCGAGACAAGATGCTAATGAATAACCCATGATCAAGAAAGAAATAAAGAGACCATTAAAATTTATTTACCCTTCATCATACTCTAATAATGGAGGTAACATCTTAAGGTAAGTGGTCATTAATTTCCTTTTGATCGTGGTATGCAATAAATAAAAATACAACCATGTTAGAGTTGCAACTTAAATTGACCAACCTGATAAAACTCAACATGATTTGTTCTCTACGTTTATTCATAGCACCGTTCTCTTAATCTCAGTCTTAACCAAGTAGGCTATAAATACTTTGTCTATTATTCTTGATACATTATAAAGATGAATAGTCTTTCTATTGGTTAAGTAGCTTTACTCTTTATCTCACAAGTTTAAGTGTCATATTTATACTTCTAGTCCTCTCACCCATGATATGAATGAAGAATATAAATAATATCAATCTTATTGCGCCCAAGGTTAGAGGATGAATAAATTTTTAGTTCTGTTGGTGTTTTCCCACCAGCAGAGCCCATGCATTTGATCTCTACCTTGTCTTTATGGGCAGAACACACTTCAATTAATATGTAAGGAGACAATCCCCTAAATTCTCTAAGTGAAAGTTCTCAACTATAATAATGATGCACATAAGATTGACTTCGAGATGCCTATAAAAGAAAAAAAGAAGGTGGCACCGCTATTGGGAGCCACTAGTGGAGGCACCACCTCAATCCTTACCATCAAGAGCAACTCAAAGTACTCAATGAACCACTGCAAGGAGAAGTCCAGTTTGAAGGACTATAAATATCAAACCCTCACCGTGAGGTAACATCGGTAGTTATCTATATTTACTTTCTTGCATCGTATAATTTATTCTCTCTCTAGCATAATTACTTTTCTATATTAGTATTGCATATAAAATAATAAAAATAAATAGATATGCATTAGGCTGCATTCATGCATCTTAAAAACTTAAGGCCATATGTGAAACCCTTGTAGTATAAAAACTATAGGAGTTCTCACTGTGGTGGCCTACAAAATAAAAATAAATATATCATGCATTTGCACTTTATGCATATAAACCCATAAAATTCAAAAAAATATATATATATTAATTAATTGAGCATCCTGTTGCAATATTGCTATCATAAAAATACTTTAAAACCTCCACAACACCCAATCCTCTAAAAATGGCTAATGATTAATGTTTTATCCTAAGACCGTTCTATGAGTTTTAGTGTTTTGTAAGAGCTTTCTGCAGGATGACTCCAAGAGCTAGCTTATCTAGGAATCTTCATCTTCATCACTTGAAGTACACCTTTCTTACATGTAGCTAACCCCTGTGTAAAGGAAGTAACTTCTTGAGTGATGAGATTGAAGTATTCCAGGCAACACTTGCTCTTATAAGCATGAGCTCCTCTGTGAGGACTACTCAACTTCAATGATCAACTATAAATAAACATCTAGCTTGGAGGAGTCATCCCCTAGTTATCAGCACGAATAGAAGCAAAAGAGACAGAAACGAGATGGAAGGAAGCACGTACGGTATCACCATAAAACGGGAAGTCGACTAAGGTTACCTCAGACGATGAACCCACTGAGTAAATGTTCTCCTCTATCTAAGTCCTGTCGGTAGACTTTAAATTCCATACCCTAGCCATAAGGTTAGAATGGTAGTTATCTCATTAAATGCAATTGCAATTTATTTAGTAGCATAATTTTGTTTACACACTAAAAGCTAATAAAAACAACAAAAATATTTACTGTATTACTCGTAGCATCACAAAGCCCCATGTGGATACCCTATGGTATTTTTCAAAAGAACATCCGCTGTGGTGGCATAAAAATAAAATGATAAAAATATAGCATTCATATTTAATTTTTGCATCATAAAAAAAATTCAAAAAGAAATTAAATCCTGCTTAAACTGGACAACACTTAAAGATAACTCATAAAAGTGATCAATTACTCTTTGGCTGACCGCTAACCCATAATCGAGCCTCGAGTTTTGGTTTCTTGTGGAGTATTTATGCAGGAACGATATTATAGCAAGGAGAGAGACTATCAGTGGCAACCACCGGGTTCGCTACTCGCTAGTTCGCTCTAAAGGACATCTACACCAAGTATTGCAACCATCCAGCTTGGGGGAGAAGCATCCCCTAGTTATCAGGTGACTACACCTAAGCGATTTTTGAGTCTACTTTATATAGTCATAAAATACCAAAAATATATGAGCACATGAAGGTCCACGTCTATTGAGTCTTTTATGAGTCTTTAGTTATATAAAATCTGAAAACCAATAAAAAGAAGTCTTAGTCAGTATTAATTATATTAGAGTGTGTTTAGAGTTAGTCTAGGCTAGAGTTAATTAAAAATTGATGAACGTTAAAATTTTCTTGGAGATGATGAATAGTTGCTCTGTTAGAATGCTTACTAAGTACCTACTTGCCAAACTTAAAATCTCTCTGGTTCTAAGCATTGATGTTTTAATTGGAGAATTTATTCTGAACCGTAATTGTGGAGGCATAAGCTTGCGCTAAGTCTAGGTAGTTGATTGATATGATTTATGAAGGTTGAGCTGCTATTTATCTTATTCCTAGCATTGCTAAGTTCTGGAGGATTATTTTGAAAATCTAAAAATTACATGATGAGCTCTTGTATGATAAATATAAATTCCTACCAAAGCCAAAATTAATATCTTAGATGATAGGAAAACCTTTTCACATTTAAGCTGCTTGCTTTGCATTGAGTTCAGTCAACTTGTGTTGTATACCTTATGAGAGTCTTGTCATGCTTTTAAAACCAAGAAACACTTGCACACTCTAGTCCACATATGCATTATTCCTACTTAAGGGGTAATCACAATCATTCACCATATTTCTATACATGTTCAACATAAAATGTTCACCTCCTACACTGGGAGAGGACACAAAAATATACACTCACCCTATAGGATAACCCCTGTTTTTAATGCTCTAAGTCCTGATTATATCTCCTAAATCATTTATTATGTTCAAAGGATACATGTGGCTATGCAAAAGAAAGAAAAGAAAAAAAAGAAGAGAAAAAGAAAGAAAAAGGGAGTAAAAGATGGACAAGTGTCCTAGCAATTAAAATAATGGGTACTAGATGCCCGCCTCCCTGAATAAAAAGAAATAATAAAGATAGCCCATGTCTTTCCTGAGAAAAGTTTTAAAGAGAGTCATTCCCTAAAGAGCAAAAGTAGAAATAGGAGTTAGCCATAAATAACACATATGCACCTATCCACTATATTCCATACACATGCACATCTTGGTTTGATTGTATGCCTCGATTCTCTGTGGATCCATTAGTTGACTTAACAATACATGTTTTGCATCTATGCCTATCTTTGTTATTGCTATTCCTATAAGCTCCACTATATATATATATATTTAGCTATAGGAGGCATAACAATATTGATGCCTCAAGAGAGAACCACAAATACCATATATATTGAGAGACTTGAGGGTGCCATACAATTAAGCTCTGAGTTTTATTCTGAAAACCTATGAAAAACTCTAGAATGTTGGTATTGCAAAAAATTGAAGACATAGCACTTAGCTTGATTGTTCTATCTTTCGATTGCTCAAGACTTATGCAAAATCTGTGAAAGCCCCATATTACAGGTAAAATGAGTAAGTTTGAAGGTTAGAGCGTACATTTTTTTGATCCGGAGAAAATTTTCGTTTAAAAGCATGTGTACTGGAAGGTATAATGACATTGTAGCAACTCATGATCCAAATACAATATCAACTTAGACTTGATTTGTTTGCCAAGGGACTGGCAAAAGGTAAGCTTGGGGGAATTGTTGACACCTGTTAGCATCAACTTTTACTAGAGCTTTTTACCCAAAGGAAAACAAGAAACACACTAGTCTAGGGTTTTATCTGACAATTTCCACGAGTTTTGCATATTTTATATTTTCTAGGGTGATTTCCAGAAAAGCTGAAAAGGAGGGATTCTAGTGCAAAATAACCATGAAACTTATCCGTCACGAAGGACATCGCGGGAAGACTCAGGAAGACTCTGGAAGACACCTGAAGCGACAGGGGGCCGAGGGGCCGCCAGTGGGGCCGGCCGGCCCCACCATGGCGCCGGCCGGCCGGCGCCCCCTTAGGGTTTCGGCCCCCTTCCGAATGTTCCTCCACTGCCTCCAAGGAGTTCATCTTGACCCTTGGTTACGTCGGTTTGATCCTACGGCGCACGCGTCAATCCCACCGGGCTATAAATAAAGGGGTAGACCCCCTCCCTAAAGCATCAAGTCATTTGGAGATCAAGCCATCAAGAGCCTTCTCTAGTTCATCAAGAGCCTCTCTAGTTTATAGTTTTAGCCTAGTTAGTTAGAAGTAGAAGAGTTCTAGTTCTTCAGCGGGATCTAGAGCCCCTGGCGTCTGTCTGGAGCGTGGAGTTCGGTAATAGATCTAGTTCTTTCTTTTATTGTATTCAACATTATGATTCAGGCAACATTGTTCTTAATCTCTTATATATTCTTAATTGCAATAGTTATTGTCTACTTTGATTATATATCTAGGATAGTTGGTTTGATCTTATTGAATTCATGTAATTGCTCAGATAGCGTTTACCCAAGCGATCGCCGGGTAGATGGTAGACAATATGTAGACGTGGTGTCTAGATATCTTGTTTATCTGTGAGTGCACCCCGACGTGTTGGGACGTGTGGTAGTCTCAAGCAGTGACAAATGCCGTTAGTTCCTCTCAGTCCACCCTCCGTGCGTAGGAGTAGCATGGGCGCGGTCGTGAAGGAGGTGACTTTATTGTCTTAAAACCCTCATTAGTTGATGCCTCTTTGCATGTAATAATAATATAGGGTTAACTTAACGATGATTGCTAGATGTAGTTGCACTAATTAGAGTTATTCATTGATGTAGTTATTGAATTACCTTAGTATTTATTCCTGAGTTTATCCATTGGCTAGCTATTGTTATGACTAGAAGAGCTCGATGTTTATCTATTTATGATGACTGATCATTATCATTATTTATCATATATATCTTTTATCATGTGACTTATCCCTATTATGAGTAGGATTCTAGTTAGGGTTTATCTTTCACATCATTAGTATAAGTTATAGCTACTTTATCCTTTTGGTATAAAATAAATCAACGATACTCGGAATACTTCCTCTGGGTGAAATGCTACAACGGGAGAATTATCTCAGGCGCTTGGATATATATTCTAATTAGAGTTAATGCATGTAGATTATTTTTATCCTTGATTTTTGGCATCATGTTAGGGATGACAACTTAACGTGAAGTGATGTTAAAAATACCAACAATGGGCACTCAGCTATCAGCTGCCCTACACTGCAAGAGGATGTAAACTTCATCAACAACAACACCTACTATCGTCCTTAACAAAATCAAGGGTGGAACCAACAACCTCGACAAGGTAATTACCAAGGTAATAACTTCAATAATTACAACCTTCTGGCTTTAAGAGAATTAGTTACTAGTCAATCTAAACTACTAGATCAAATGACTAGGAAGCTAACATCAAATGATAAAACTTTGGAAAACATACATGCTAGAATGGATACTTTTGCTTCAGCTATAAAAAGAATCAAGATAGCTTTAATAAAATGTTAGAATCATAATTAGCTCAGTTAGCTGCTGCTGTACCTCCATTAGAGAAAGTTAAGATTCCAGGCCAACCAGAGGATTTAAAAACTGCTAACCATATTGATATTCATAATACAACCCAATATCATATTGAGCCTATAGATGTACAGTGGATTGACCACTCTCTACCAGAGAAGATGGGAGACCCTGGAAGACCTGTCATTCCTATCACCATAGGATGTCACAGCTTCCCAGAGGCTATCATGCCCAAGGTAATTTATGAGAAAATATTAAATGATCCCCTGTTGTACATAAACATATGCTTGCAGCTTGCAGATCAGTCCATTTGCTACCCTGAGGGAGTATTAGAAGAAGTTGTCATTCGAGTGGGACAATCATATGTCCCAGTTGACTTCGTGGTCATGGAGACAGGAGTAGATGAGAAGGCACCCATCATTCTGGGCAGACCATTCCTGTGCACAACAAAAGCCATCATCTATGCGGAGTTCATCAAGATCGTCTTGTCCATCAAAGACAAGAAGGAGAGATTCACATTCAAGAACCGCGTTCTGAAATCCCCTGCAGCCCCGAAGCAATTTCAACAACAAGAAGAGCAAGAATCACACCCAACGCCGAAGAAGAAGAACAATAGAAACAATAGAAGATGGAGGAGAACCAAGCATGCATCTAAGGAGACGACCCAATTAATCACTGCTATCAACACGGAGAATGATCACTGACTACCCAAGCTATTTCCAATCAAGGGAGGTGATCCAGGTATCCCAATCATTGAATGCACAATCAAAGACACCACCTTTCCTTATACCATCTGTGATACTGGATCAGGCTGCAACGTAATGTCAAAACAGGTATACGATGAATTATTTGATTTACCTTTATACCCAACATGTATTCAATTACAGATGGCGGACCAATCACTGAGATTTTCTGAAGGAATTGTTAAAGATGTCATGGTAAGGATTGAAGGATAATATATACCTACAGATTTTCTAGTTCTTAACATGCAGGAGGACAATGATTCCTCGATTCTCTTAGGAAGACCGTTCCTCTACACTGCCAATGGTAACATCTACATTGGGTCCGGACACATCCACTTCAACCTACCTACCGGAAAGGTACGCTGTCAATTCAGAACATTAAATAACCATGAACAGGCCAGGAAGGATCGCAACAGGAGAAGACGCCAAGCACACCGCTGGGCTGCTCAGCCACTGTGGCTGGGAAGACTTCCCTGGCGAAATCGTAAGATATGAAGATCGCTTCCCGGCGCAAGAAGAGAACACGCATGTACCTCGCTGGAGTAACTGGGCAGAAGAAGCAGAAAGAATGGACCAGCTCGCCAAGGAAGAAAAGGAGGAGATCCAAGCACGATTAGAAGCATGGGAGAACGCGAACAAAGAAGAAGAGCAGAAGCTAGAAGAGAAAGAAGCAAAAGAGACCGAAGCAAGATGGAAGGAAGCACGCGACGCATCACCACGCAACGGGGAGTTGACTGAGGTTATCTCAGATGATGAACCCACTGAGAAATAACATTATAGCAAGAAGAGAGACTATCAGTGGCAACCACCGGGTTCGCTACTGGCTAGTTCGCTCTGAAGAATATCTACACCAAATTTTGCAATCATCAAGCTTGGGGGAGGAGCATCCCCTAGTTATCAGGTGACTACACCTAAGCGATTTTTGAGTCTACTATAAATAGTTATAAAATACCAAAAATATGTGGGCACATGAAGGTCCACAAAGTCATAGAGTCTTATGCTAGATATTATATATTATAAAAAGATAAAACCAAATAAATATTTAGTTTCATATTTATTAGAGTATAATTTAGTCCAGGCTAGAGCTATTAAAATTGGTGAACATTAAAATTATCTTGGAGATGATGAATAGTTGCTCTGTTATAATGCTCACTAAGTACCTACTTACCAAACTTAAAATCTCCTCAGTTCTAAGCACTGTTATTTTAATTGGAGAATTTATTCTGAACCTAAATTGTGGAGGTATAAGCTTGCGCTCAGTCTAGGTAGTTGATTGATATGATTCATGAAAGTTAAGTTGCTATTTATCTTGTTCCTAGCACTGCTATGTTTTGGAGAATTTATTTTGAAAATCTAAAATTTACATGATGAGCTCTTGTATGACAAATGTGAATTCCTACCAAAGCCAGAATTAATATCTTAGAGGATAGGAAAACCATTTCACATTTAAGCTGCATCTTAGAGGATAGGAAAACACATATACACCCATCCATCATACTTCATACACATGTACATCTTGGTTTGATTGTATGCCTCGATTCTCTGTGGATCCATTGGTTGACTTTACAACACATGTCTTGCAAGTAAGTCTATTCTTGTTATTTCCACTCCTATAAGCTCCACTATATACCTTTAGCTATAGGAGGCATAACAATATTAATGCCTCAAGAGAGAACCACAAATACCACATACACTGAGAGATTTGAGAGTGTCATACAGTGAAGCTCTGAGTTTTATTCTGAAAACTTATCAAAAACTTCGGAATAATAGTATTACAAAGAATTTGAGACATAGTGTTTAGCTCGATTGTTCTATCTTTTAACTGCTCAAAGACTTATGCAAAAGTTGAGAAACCCCATATTACAGGTAAAACGAGTAAGTTTGAAGGTTAAAGTATACATTGTTTGATCCGGAGGAAATTTTATTTAAAAGCATGTGTACTGGGAAGTATAATGACATTGTAGCAACTCCTGATCCAAATATAATAAACGATTAGGCATGGTGTGTTTGCCAAGGGACTGGCAAAAGGTAAAGCTCGGGGGTATTGTTGACACCTGTTAGTGTCAACTTTTACTAGAGCTTTTCACCCAAAAGGAAACAAGAAAACACACTAGTCTAGGGATTTATCTGACAATTTTCATGAGTTTTGCATATTCTATAATTTCCAGGGAGATTTTCAGAAAAGCTGAACAGAGGGATTCAAGTGCAAATAAACCACGAAACTTATCCGCCACGAAGGACACCGCGGGAAGACTCAGGAAGACTCCGAGAAGACACCGGGGAGAGCGGGGGCCGGAGGCCGCCAGGTGGGGCCGGCCGGCCCCACCCTAGGGCGGCGGCCCCCCCCTGCCGTCTCTCCCTCCCCGCTTCCAGAACCTTCCTCCCGGCGCCTAGGGTTTTCATCTCCACCGTTGGTTAAGTCGGTTTGATCTGCTCGGCGCACGCGCATCCCACCGGACTATAAATACATGGGTTGGCCCCCCTGGAGGGAGCCAATTCATTATTCATCAAGGCCTCAAGCCATCAAGCATCAAGAGCCTTCAAGTTCATCAAGAGCCTTCTAGTTCATAGGATTAGCTAGCTAGATTAGAAGTAGAGGAGATCTAGTTCTTCATCGGATCACTGAGGCCCTGGACGTCCGGGCCGGGCGCAAGAGTTTGGTAATAGATCTAGTTCTTAGTTACTTTATTGTATTTAATATTTAGATTAGGGAGACTTTACTCTAATATATTTATATGTTCTTAATTGCATTAGTCATTGTCTACTTTAATTATATGTCTAGTTTAGTTACTTCGATCTTATTGAATTCATGTAATTGCTCGTATAGCGTTTATCCATATGTACAATGGGTAGATGATAGGCGATATGTAGACGTGGTGTCTAGATGTCTTGTTTATCCGTGAGTGCACCTTGACATGCCGGGACATGTGGTAGTCTGCGTAGGTGACAGCTACGTTAGTTCCTCTGTAGTCCACCCCCCGTATGTAGGACTAGCATGGGCGCAGTCGCGAAGGAGGTGACGTAGTTCTTAATATCCTCATTAGTTGATGCCTCTTTACATGTAATAATGATTTAGGGTTGATTTAGCATTAATGATTAGATGTAGTTGCACTAATTAGAGTTATTCAATTGACGCAGTTATAGACTTATTTCCCTAGTTTATTTAATGGTTAGCTATAATTATGACTAGTAAGATGCTCTGATGATTATCCTTAATTATGATACTTGATGATTATGCTATCACCCATATTTATCTATATTTATCTTGTGACCTCTGCCTGATTAGGTTAGAGTGTGTAATTAATATCAATTATCCATGTACTTCATCAATATGACAATAATAGTTTACCACATAGCCTTCCTAGAGGTATAATTATAATTCGACAACCTGGATACTTCCCTAGGTGAAATGCTACAACGATATAATTATCTGTCCGCTTGCAGAACCCATTAGTCTTTATTTCATATCTTATATATTTATCTGTCTAGTCACAATAGTATAATATAAAATCTATGATAATTTTCTAGCAATATAATCGGGGATGACAACCTATTTTATGTTTAGGAATATTAGTAATTTAAAGATGGCTAGTTGCTAATGACAAGTAATTATAATACCCAGGTATTTCTAGCGCCGTTGCTAGGTATAGGATTCAACTCTATTTCTAGTGGTGACGTTAGAAATACCAACAGAAAGCCGTATGTAAGCTTGCTCTGTCGAAATGAATTAAGCTTTCCTGTTTTAATCCCTGCTTTCATTAAGCTCGTTCATATGGGAGGACGTCTCTATGCTAGGGACCCTATAGGAGAAACCTCCGCGTGTGTTGTTGTTCTCGTTTTAGCCTAGAAAGCGGCGTTTATAGAGAACCTTGTTGGCGCGGAGAAGTATTCCCTTCGGGTGGAATTGTCTGGGGAGACGATAGAGCCTGAGCCCTGTATGAGTGATGCTGGGGATAGCATGGGAGAGGAGCGGCTAGCCTGGTTCACTAGCGAAGCCAGTGATGCATACGGTGAGTATCGAGTAGGACGCGCACAAGCAGAAGCCACACGACCGGCAGAAACCTTGGTCTCGCCAGCCACGCCAAGATCCTGAAAGAACATCACGCATATATCATATTTTATAATAACCACACTCACGTCGCTTTCATATCCTCTAATTAATCGCATATCCGTTAATTAATCGCAAGGGTCGCTTTCATATTCGAATATTTTAAGCAGACTCGCTCTGATCACTCACGCACGGTTGCATATAATATTCAAGAGGTCGCTCTCAGGGCATAGTCCTGAGCATATAATAAGAAGAGTGTTGGTGCCTGAGCCGCGCGCTCGAAGCACTGTTCATATCCACGAATTTGAATAGTACCGCATACCCGGAATTAATCCCTTAATACCAGATACACATATATACTATTTATATATATTTTACACACAGCAATATAAAATATATATATATATATATAGTATATATGTGTATCTGGTATTAAGGGATTAATTCCGGGTATGTGAAAGCTCTAGTTTGGTTTTGGTAATTGATGAAACCTATGTGTACTAATCTCTGTCATGAGTGATTTACAATATAGATTGGTACACACTAAGTGGTGGAGCAGATGATAGATGGCAATGATCACGTGCTCCACATTTGGAAAAAGAAGAGAAAAATAAAATGGGCTCAAGGCAAAGGTATAATTGATAGAAGCTATTTTATTTTACCGGTCAAGACGCAATAGAGTGCGTGATCAGATTTAGGATAGATAACCGTACTACAAAGAGGAAAAATCTTTAATTGCAATGGTTATCTAGTGCCACTAAGTTGAGTCTCATTTGCATATACTTAACGCTTAGTGTCGTGGTGAGATATATGAGAAAGCTCGGAAAAATTCTTTGTGAAAAGCTAGCCCTTATTCTAATTTATTTAGATTTATTTGGTGCTAGCATCTTGATAGAAACTGAAAAAAAGGAGCTTGAGGAGATGCTGCTTGCTGCTCGGTGGAGCCAAGGCAAACCTGTATTAGTAGCTGCTGCTCTTGTGCTGCTTTAAAAAAAATGGAAAATGAAAAGAAAAGGAGAGCTTCTCGGCATGAGAAATTGGCGGCGCACTGTGCTGCTGCTTGTTTGCTTTCACAGGAGCTGTGCATGCTTTCTTGCAAGAGGAATTTAATTAGCTTGTGGGGCCGGCTTTGCTCTTAACCTTTTTTTTTTTGGACCGTACTACCGCCTGCACGTGCAGGATTTGGACCTTCCGCCTGCACACCCTAATTTGGAAAGTTAATATATCCGTTGCGAGAAAAAGGATATCGGCGTTTAGCGGCTCCATGGCGCTTGGCGCCTTCCGACGACGACGCCTTCGATGGCGTATCCCCGCCCACCGCAAAAAAGATAAGACGCACAGCTATGGGCCCCACCGCATAAAGCATTGCTCAGCACCTTCTTGTACCGCAAGACTCCTCAACACATCGGATCACGGGAAGTAACCACCAAGCAAAAACACGGAAACCCCAAAATACGATGAAGAAAACCACATTCATCCGAGATTGAAGCAACTATTCAGGGAAAAGTATCTTCACAATAACGGGTAATTCAATTCAGATCACTACATGGTCCATGTTTCTTGCCTTCATATCTCCTCCGGATTGCTGCGTTTACCTTGTGCTGAATTTTTTGTACACATTCACAAGGTCCACATTCTAGTTATTTACAAATCTTTTCAAAACCGACTTCTAGAAAAGTCACAGATTCCTAGAAAGGCATATGCTAGATATTCACAGACTACTTGATATTCACAACTTGTCAGTAAGATATTCACGATGGCAACATGTCTTCACGATTGCAACATGTCTTCATACCTATGTTCCTGGTGGCTTCTCATTGATGTCCAACCTGTAGGAAAAAAGAGCATATTAGAGCTATGATCAAACTGAACTGGTGTCTTCATGCACATTGGTTGCCTTTGCATGTGAAAAGCACTTACATATTACAACTTGCATCTACACATGTAATTGCCTAATGATTTGTTAGTAGTTGCCTAATAGAATTACACTAAATTGCTGAAAGGGTAACATGTAATTGCTTGTTTTGAAATGTGCAGAACAGGGATGGATCTGAATGAGCTTCCAATAGATGAAGATGGTGATGAGACTGGAAATCCAATGTTACATACCGCAGATTCCTCGTGCCTTTGATGACATTTTCTCAGTTTTGCCTACAATTACTGAGCTGCAATGTTCCCTAGAAGAAACACACATAGAGGAAGCCGCTAATGCAAATGAAGTTGAACCCAGTGATAGCTATTGGTGTTTCGAGACGAAGTTGTTGACACTGCCGGTTCCTAGCGTAGATTTCTTCACTGATGAGCCCTACGTGGGTAAGATGTTTGATACAGTGGAGGATGCTAGGAATTGCTACAATGAATATGCCAGGAGGAAAGGCTTCTCTATAAGAACTGGAACATCCAGGAGGTCAGCCATTACGAAACAACTTGACAAGGTCCTGTTTGTGTGTAACAAAGAGGGGAAAGGTAAAAGCAGAGCAAGGCTGCTGGCGAGGAGATCATTCAAGTTGATGACATTGCACGGGGTACCTCTCAAAGTAGTGGTTCGGATGTTGATGAACGGACGGATGTTGATGAACGGACGAGAAAAAAAGGCAAAGTGCATAGGCATCAAGAGGAAAAAGAGAAAAGATGAAGTACACCAAGCTGCAGAGCAAGAATGCTTGATCAAGTTCAATGGGAACAAGTGGTTTGTGAAGCAAATGGTGGCTGATCACAACCACAACTTGGTGGACAAACCATCACTTTCTAAGTTCCTAAGATCCCATCTTTGGGATACCTCAAGAAGAAGTGCAGTTCTAACAATTATGCATGAGTGCAATTTGGAAAGTAGCCGGATGATGCAAATGATGTCTCTTTGTGTGGGGTCTCCACATTCAATACCTTATCATGACAAGCACTTGAGCAATTTAAGGGCAGGGAATAAGGGCACAAGCAGCAAAAGAGCGATATGAGTGAAACTTTGGATTATTTCTATGAGCTGAAAAAGGAGGATAGTGGTTTCTTCTTCAAAGTGCGGGTTGATGCGGATGACAAGGTGGAAAATATATTTTGGGTAGACGGTGCGGTAATGAAGCGTCTGAGGAATTACAATGATTGCATCTCTTTTGATAGCACCTACCTCACAAACATGTATAAAATGCCATTTGCTCCCTTCATAGCTATAAATAGACACGGGCAATCGATCCAAGTTGGCTGTGCTTTCTTGAGAAATGAGACTACAGAGGCTTATGTTTGGTTGTTTGAAGCTTTTACGCAAGCCATGAACGGCCTTGAGCCTATCAATATAATCACGACCAAGACTTGGCGATGGCTGCAGCGATAAGGGGTCTGTTTTTGTAGCAACCAGGCATCGATGCTTTGCCGTTGGCACGTAATTTCAAAAGATTGAGACAAGGCTTGGAGTCTATTTTTCATCAAAGAAAGGCTTGGAGGAAGACTACAATGAAATCGTAAACTATAGCCTAAGTCCGAGGGAGTTTGAGAGCGGGTGGGAAGCTATGATCGGCGTCCATGAAGCGGTGAAAATGAAATCCTAAGCAACCTGTACCAGATCGAGGCACCTATGGGTTCCCGCCTATTTCATGGACAGGTTCTACCCGTTCTTGCAGTCCACCCAAATGGGGCGAGAGCTTCAATGGTGTGTTTGAAGAAATATGTGAATCCACATAACTCCATACTTTGATTTTGTCCGCCAATACAAGAGAATCCAAGACAAGACCGATGTAGCCGAAGATAAGCAAGACTACAGGACAGACCCGAAGTTGCCTCCCCCCATGGTCAAGGTTCCCTTTGGAGAAGCATGCTATTCAGGTTTACACAAGGAACATCTACTATAGGGTTCGTGCTGAATTTGAGAAGATAGCACAATATGTATGTCGGCAGATGCATCCAAATGTGTATCAAATGAGCCCTATTGAAGATTTTGTTGGAGGATATGGCTCTAGGATGTATGAAGTCACTTACAACGAAAGAGCGTGCTCTAATCAAAATACCCAGTCTTTGCAAGTATGAGAGAGATGGGATATTTTGCTGCCATATTCTAAAAGTTTTGACAGACAAAGGGATTAAAAAAATCCCAGACCACTACATACTTCAAAGGTGGACACCACAGGAGAATCCAATTTCTATAACTGAGGTGCAAGCTAATGGTCAAATGCCTACAATGCCAGAGAAATCTAAAAGGGCGGTCCGTTTTGCAAACCTAGCACACCAATTCACAAAGATTGCTCACCAAGCTAGTGTGTCCGATGAGTTAACTCAGATTGCCACAACTCATGCACGTGCAATAGAGGCTGAATTTTCTGCTCTTAGAAAGGCAAAGAGGGACAAGAAGAAGGCACAAGAAGCAACAACAAGAGAACCGGCGCAGCAGCAAGGCCCTGAACAAGTGCAGCAGCAAGGCTCTGAACAAGTGCAGCAGCTAGGATTTGACAAGGCTGAACATGTGCAGCAGCAAGGTTCTGTTATTCAAGAGCAGCAAGAGAGCACAACAATACCAACTCCTGGGGCTCCTACAGCCTTTATCATCCCTCCACCTGACGAACTCCTTCAGTGGCATCTTTCACAACAGGAGGATGCTGAAGCCTCTGGAGTCTCAAACACACCAGTAAGGCAAGGGCTTACAGTAGTCAAGGATCCAGACGTAACAAAGACTAAAGGGGCGTGAAAGGAGGAGAAGATACAAGTCGGCACTAGAAGTGCATCCAAAGAGGAAGCCAAACCAATGCGGTTGTGTGGCTCTACAGAACATAATGCAAAGAACATGCAGGGAAACAGATGTGTTGAACAGAAATGATGAAGGGTAGGAAGAATTTAAAAAGAATTTCAAGACGTAGTTTTCAAGGATTTTGTTTTCCCCGTTCTGTTTTTCACTTGCAGACTTAAGCGAAGAAGCATCCCCGTTTTGTACTCCCCCCCCCCCTTATAATTTAACACTATGCATTGCCTATTTGATAACTTCAGCTTTTGCTTGACCTTTGTTTCATTTTTCTCTTTCCACAATTTTAATTAGTACACATCACCGTTGCCCGTACCATACACGGTTCTCACATAGCTAAAGATGTATACTACATGGTCCACACGAGTGCCTAGTTAATGATGAAATTTAACCTGTTCTTCCTAGGCAATTACCCTTCTATTCCTTAGGCAATTATGTTTTTCTCCATAGGAAATTTAACCCTTACTTACTAGGCATTTTCCCTTAGGCAATTATGTTGTTCTCCATAGGCAAATTAACCCTTACTTACTAGGCATTTTTACTTTGTACAAGCTATCCTTGCATGAACCATGTGTAGGCCGTTGCACTCTTCCGCTTTGACTCCATGTTTCTTTCTCTTTTTCTTCATTGCATTTACTTACGAGTACTATTGTTTGGTCTTATTTTGTCCTTTCCGAGAAAAAGGACGCCGACCGGGCCGTAAGCCGATTACGCTCTGGCTAACGAGTTTAGGCACGTTTTTGGTGTTGGGAAACAAAGCCTCAATCACAAAACTAAGTACTAGCAAAGTGATGTACGTAAATGAATGCAACCATGCATGATAGATACTACAAAAATCTTAGACAACTATGATGTAATTTACTCTGATTTTTAAATAAAATTGGCGGAAGCAAACATAAAATTGCTTGGATAAGAAAGTTAAGTTGCCTATCCATTCGTTTTTCATTATTTTCAGTTTACAAAATACTGACCTATTCCAAAA
>JADLZL010003621.1:0-79495 GCA_015844335.1 Chrysopogon serrulatus | reverse complement strand
GGTCCAGCAGTTCTTCACCTTTGTCTTTCTTCCTACTCCCGTGGTCTGCATTTTCATAACTTTGTCTGCATAAATCTTGATGCTTCTCACCAATACTTCCACACTTCTTCGCTTCCCCTCCTCCCGAATGGTATTTCTCTCAGACCAAATGAACCAAAGCAGAGTGACCATAGACAATCGACTCTCTTTTTTTGATTCCATGATAAATTCCCCTAAGGTCGGCATACTAGCAAGAGCCGCCCTCTCCCTTTCCATCATCATTTGCTGCCACACCTACTTCGCAACTTGGCATTTTGTAAAACAGGTGTGCTCCATCCCCTTCTTGTCTTCCACACACTGGACATACAGTATCCAGCTTCATGCCTCGCCTCGCCTCGCCTTGCCAGATTTCTCCTAAGCGGACGATTGTTTTTGGGTGAATCGCCAAATGAAGTGTTTGATTTTATTTGGACAATCCAAATTATAACAGAACCAATCAATTTATAAAAGCACAAGTATAAAATCACTCGCTAAGCAAGCAATTAGTACACTTGAGAACTTATAAACCCGGTAGTCCGTAAAATCACGAAGAATTTCAAACCAACACCAACAACCAAGATCGTAAACCAACACAAACAACCAAGATCGTACAGAGTTTAGTGATCGTCGATTACATGTTACATAAAGTTTACACATAATCTGATTACATCAGAGTTTCACAATAAAAGTTATTACAATACCAAGTCTTCAAAAATAAAGTAGCAGAAAGCAAAATAGTTTGAATCTCAACTCACGCACACTTGAAGTTTAATACAGTGCCAGTCTAGGATCACATCCACCAAAAGCAAGTGGGGAGAATATTAAGAACAACTATGCTCTTGATCTAATACTCTACAGGATGAAAATAGGTCTCACAGTACCCATGGTACGAATGCTCATCTGCACAAACAACAAAAGGGACAAAACCCTGAGTACGAGAATATACTCAGCTAGACTTATCCGACAAAATTCAAGTAAAAGACTCCAAAAGAGTATGACAGGTTTTATCAGTGGCTAGCTTGACTCACTCTTTACGAAAGGCATAAGTTGACCATTTTAATAATAAATGAAGTAGTTGGCTCAACTTAATTATTCTCTATTCATGGTAGGTGAGCACCTATACTAATCATCACTTGTTTATTGGTTAATCAAGCAATAGTAACCATATCAACTATATTCTTTCCATCATCATCATTACTATTACTGTTCCATAATCATTACTACGATAACGTAACTCAAGTCAAGTGCTCACTATCCAGGAGCGATGATGATTCGAACTGATTCCTATTGAGCTCAGGGGTATTTCCCGACACAAACCACACTCATCTGCTACAGTGAGCTATAGATCACCATGACACTTATTTGAGAAGGAATCGCAGTTTCGCCCGGCTGCCTGAGTCAGATTCTCTAGCCTCAGTCTTACTCTCAGCGCCCCTGTAGTCCCCCATCTATCTTTGATACGGTGCGAACGGATTGCATTTCGGTCTAGGAAAAGATGAGTACAGAAACCTCATGTATATAAATATACTCTTAACCTGACAATCCCACTCTACCAATCCACCGTATGGGAGAAGGCCTACAAAGGACTCAATGGGTCTGTCACACCATGATCTACTTCACTATCCGACACGACTGGGGATATTCACAGATAAGGAATGCATCTAGGCACCATGTCTACACACAACCTACCACTCACCAACCGATTGAATTGATGAACGCTATACGAACCAGTGCATGAATATAATAGCAAACTAACTATACTAGACATATTAAAGTAGACGATGAACAATGCAATCAAGTACATAATAATGAAGAATAATTTTGCTATTAATGATCATACAAATACAGATATTACAATAAGAAAGAAAAGCTTAAGAACTATACCAGACTCTTCTCTTCTTGACAACATCGGGAATCCAAGATCGATGAAGAACTTGACTTCCTCTACTCTAGATCTAACTAGGCTAACTATGAACTAGAAGGCTATGAGGAACTAGAACTTGAAGCTCTAGATGACTTGATCACCAAATGACTTGAGATATAATGAATTTAATGGATTAGGGTTTCCAGGTGGTCTGGCTCCGCTTATATAGCCTGGTGGGATGCATGATAGCCGTTTGATCAAACTGACTTCATATAGGGCTAAGATTGATCCTCAAAGACGGTAGAGGAACATTCTAGAAGATGACATGTGGGGCCCATAGGGGGTGCCACCCGGCCCCCCCACCTAGAGGTGGCTCCTCCTCCCCTTTGCTCCGGTGTCTTCTGGATCCTTCTAGAGTAGGTTGGCGTATTCCTAAGTTGCGGATAATTCCATGGAGTAGATTTGTAGTTATGCCCCTTTTTCGGTGTTTTCTGGATTAGTCCTTAGAAATTGGTAAATCACCAAAACTCGTGGAAATTGTTAGATAAAACCCTAACCTTCTAGATATTAATGTGTTTCTCATGTCTTTTAATATATAAAAAGTTGACGCTATCCACCATCAATAATACGCCTGTTCCACTCATCTACCTTGTGCATCGTGTTCTGAGCTGCATCATATATTTGCATCATCGCGTACATGGCAGTCATAGCTGCGTTGTCGCTGTCGTCGATCTCGTCGATGCCTGGCCAACGGGACATCCTTGCAGGCTGCTCCCAAATTGTATCCAAAGGACCAGCCTTCGAAAAAACCCTACCATAGCTGCTGCAATGCTCAATGGGAAGCGATCCATAATGGAACGCAACACAAAGAAGGCAGCCCTGCTGGCGGCCTCACCTGGTGTGACGGCGTTGGCCCCGATAGTCCAACCATCCCACTCTGAGTCCTCAGCCAAAGGTGGCACTATCACCTTCACGTAGATCAGAGACTCCTCCTCCTCATTGGGCTCCTCAGTGACCCAAGCGTAAATGGGCTCCTGGCCCTTCTGATAGCCAGCGTGGCTAAGCACCCTCCAGAGTAGTGTCGGCATGCCAAACTCCTCTTGGAAAAAGCTCTCCCTGTGGACTGTCTCGGGAGCCATCCGACGATGGGGTGCCCGACCCCCAGTGGACTTGCGTGCGGTCTGCTTGGTGTAAGCCATCTGTTGGAAAGTTTACCCCAAGGGCCCAAGGTGAGATAAGTTATTAATTATCAAATTTTATTCAAAAGAGATAATTAATTTATAAGGGGAGAATAAATGCAATGACATGGGATGAACAATCATGATGTATGTACGTAACTTATATTCTCACAAACTTAATAAAAATAACTTCTAGCGATATAAACGGTGGCATACAACATTCTTTCATAGCGTATAACTAAACGTTCTACACGAAACGTTGTTATGTACCTGTAGAAAATCCACATCAGCCCATCCCAACAGTATGAATAAATGCATTGCTGAAATGTAAAGATTAAATACTCACACATACGTGTATTTCTAAATACACGCACATATAGTACAACTACCTGATCCTTGTCCTCATGACGGCATCATCTCAACAGACAGCACAACTCGCAATTAAACACTTTGGTAAATATATAGTTTTGATATGTAAGTACTTCCGGCATCACACTAGCACTTCCCTAGACCGCCGGTTGAACGATCATGCTCTCACAATTCACACTTACCGAGGCGTAGAGGTTTTTGAACCATACATTACCATTCAAGTGAATGGCATCCATACAATTATCTTGCTGCATGTGCAACAGTGAAAAGAAAATATGATGCAAGCCCCCAAGTCAATACTTAAATAGCCACCTAGTGTCCTTAATTGGGCATAAAGGATATGACCACTGGCACACTTTTATTTTGTAAATAAGATTTTCTCGAAAGACTTATAGATCTGTAAGTTAAAAATTCAATTTTGAAACCAAATTCTTTTATTTTAAATACACATGTGAACAATAATCGCTAAACCTTGCTCTGATGCCAGCTGTAACAGAACTGCTCAATTTGTAAAAGCATAAGTGTAAAAATCACTCGCCAAGCAAGTGATTAGCACACTTAAACCCTTATAAACCTGGTAGTCCGAAATCTTGAAGGATTTCAAACCAAACATCATCAACCAAGATCGTGACAGAGTTAGCGTCGCCATCCACACGTTATGACAGTTCACAAATAGCTCGATAACATTAGAGTGCGAAATAAGAGTTATTACAAAACCGAGTTCTCAAATAAGTAGCAGAAAGCAAAGTAGTTTTAAAAGCTCAACCCACGCACACATAAAGTTTTAATACAGTGTCAGCCTGATGATCAATCCACCAAAGTGGGGAGGATAAGAAGAATGACCATGCCTTTTGGTCCTTTAATCCACTGGATAATAGCAGGTCTCACAATATCCGTGGAAGGTATGGCCATCTGCACAAACAATAAGTGGGAAAAACCCTGAGTACAAGGAGGTACTTAGCTAGACTTACCCATCGACTCAAATAAAAGACTCCAATGAGTATGACAGGCTGTATCAGGGAATAGCTCGACTCATTTTATGGAAAAGCAAGTGTAACCATTTTATAAAGACAACTCAGCTTAATCATTCCTATTCATACTAGATGAAAACCTATACTATGCATCATTATAGTTTATTAATCATGATTAAGCAATCAATTAGTAACCATAATCATATTAGCTTAATTCATCATCATCATTAACATCATTCTATAATCATTACTATGATGGCGTAGCTCAAGTCAAGTATTCACTGTCTAGGAACGATGGCGATTCGAATCGATTACTACTGAGCTCAAGGGGTATTCCTCACAAGCTCAAGGGGTATTCCTCACACAAACCACACTCACCCGCTAAAGTGAGCTACAGGTCACCGTGGCACGTATCTGGGAATCGCGGTTTCATCAAGATACCACCGTACCCAGGGGCCGCCCGGCTGCCTTAGCCAGCAACGCTGTACTTTGGACTTACTCTTCGTGCCCCAGTGGTCCCATATCCATCTCCAGTATGGTGCGAGTGCGGTCGAATTCCGGCCTGGATAGTGTTAGGCTTCACGGTCGGAATCAAGGCAGGATAATCAAAGGTAAACAATGCATCAACAGTTGCACACAACTCATATACTTAATGCATCAAACATAAAGCATAATTAGTGTGTTAGAAAGCATAAGTGAGAAAATGCTCTGGGGCTTGCCTTGCTCAAAGTCGCTGGTGCAGTGATCAGGGCACTCAGGAAGATCCTCGCCCCTGGCCCCTTCTTCCTCTCCTACTGGGATCTGCTGCTGCTGGTCCTCCTGCGGGTTCTCCTCGAACTCTAAAGACTGGGGCTCCTCCTGCGAACCTGTATGATGCGATGCACATGCATAAGTATAGTGAATACACACATGTATGATGCTTATGGATGAAGATGATTAACATTGTATTTGACAGAGTAGGTGCATATCTCCTCTCTACTAACAATCTATTTTAATTTACTGAGTATATGCATATCTCTTCTCTAACTACTTGGAGAAGAGCATAAAGAAAGGTGGGTGTGTGAGCACACACATAAGTGACATTAAACTAATTCATGCAAACTAAATATATCAATCAAGGCACTGCATAATTATGACCAGCAAGCAATACATGCAGGAAAGTACTCAAAAGTATTAACAAAGCACACAAAACAATTAATACAAAGCCTTATCATTTCATGTATAAATAAAGGCTTGAACTGTGACCTCTGTATAAACAGTCTAGAAAAAGCTACAAAAATTACAAGTAGCTAGAACATGCTTATTGGAGCTCATGATAAAATTTATCATATTTCACTGAATAGAATAGCCTACACAAAATAACAAGCAATACGACAGAAATACACATTTAGTTACTTTGTACAGTGAAAAATATCAAACAACAGATTTAATAATTTGGCAGCTCAATAGAACACAAGTCCTTCTATGTATCTTGGATTAGATTTTGATGTCTTGTAGTACCACATTATGAATGAACAATAACTACAATGTGGAAATAAAACCAAGGAATGCTCAACAACACAAGTACACCTGAGAGACAGACAATCCTCTAAATCCACACATTGTATGACAAAAAGGTAAAAAAAATAAAAACCTAAACATGTTTGTAAGAAAAAAATGATGGAAAAAATGATCATGAACATGTGCTTTATCTTCTGCTTTATTTATGTGGCCAGAAAGAAAAAAATAAAGTTATATAGCTGAGGAATAATGAACGATTTGAACCTTCTTCTGCATGGCCCGAGATTAAAGAGAAAATTTTCTATTTGGCCCTAAAAATAATGCTTCTTTCCTATTTAGCCTCCAAACTGAAAATCTTTCCTATATGTCCTCAGTCCGAGTTTTTCTTTCTTATTTGACACTTCCGTCAGTTTGGGCTGTCAACGGTGTTAAGTCCTATGTAAAAAGTCTATTTTACCCTTAGTGGTTTTGTACCAATACTGACATTTTATTGTTGATATCGCTATCTTTTATTAATGTTTTATCTAAAACCAATGGTTTCACTTTTTACTTGTGTTAAATAAAGAAAAGAAAAAACATCAACTTATAATTATACTCAATTTTTTCGAGATCGTGCGCTGCACGTATTTCATTAAGAGAAGTGGGATTTGGATTACAGGGAGATACAGAGGACACCCAGGTAATCCTAGGATTACCGACTGAATCTCATAGACACATACAAACAGCAAGAATACATGAAGGGGGGGACCCACCACAACACACCGATCAGCTTATGCCTGCAAAGAGAAATACGTCCACGCAATGGTTGCCAACAGGATGGGTCCAGCCACAGAGCATCCACCGGAAGATCCGCAAGCGACTAGGTGGTCACTACGGAGTAGAAGACGACGGAAACCGCCAGCGACCAGGTAGCCGCTGCGGAGTAGAACGCCAGCGACCAGGTAGCCGCTGCGGAGTAGAACGCCAACGACCAGGTAGCCGCTAACGAAGTAGGGCGCCAACGACCAGGTAGCCGCTGCGCAGTAGACAACCAGCATCCGCCAGCGACCAGGAAGCCGCTGCGGAGTAGGAACGACCGTATCCACCAGCGACCAGGTAGCCGCTGAGAATAGGAACGACGACGGCGACACCAAGCACTAGACAAACCATTGCAAGACGAGCATGAGGCGCACGCAGGCACAGACATGGAGCGACATCAACAATAGTGGGAGGAGAAAGGCTATAGTAGTGCTCCAACGAAGCCTTCAGGAAGGACCTTAACATCCGCAGACGCCAACAACGCTAGTAGAAGCACACGAGTAGGTCTCTCGACCTCAGCCTACCCCGACGGACAGTAGCTTCGACGATGCCTTCAGGAAGGAACATGACGCAGGCTGCGCCACCACCGCCGGGCCGAGTAAGCCGGGCTAGGTTTACACCCAGCAGTTATATGTCCTCCGGAGCAGGCCACCCGTAGTTCCCGCAGCGACGACATCGACGGCAGAAGGTCGAAGCCGCCATCACAGGCACCTTGACCACAGCAACCTCGAGACCACCACTGAGCTGGCAAAAGGCCCCCCTGCTGCCGACATCCCTGGCCACCGTAAAGCCGCTGAGCAGCGGGAGAGGGACACGGCGCAAGAACAGCGAGAGCCAAGGCCGCTGCAGGTCGCCCGGCAAGCATGCCCGGCCGGCTGCCGGCCACCAAAGGCAGGCGAGGCAGCCGGGTCCGGCCCGCGGTCGGCCCCAGCGGAGGCCCCGATGGCACCCGTAGGCCGCCACCCGCCGTCCACCGGCTGCCGCCAGATCCGGCCACGGGAAGCCGGAATCGGCCGGCCGGCGACCACCGGCCAGCCCGCGACCCACACAGGCTGCGGGCGTCGGTCATCGACCGCAGTCCGACGCAGACGCGCTCAAGACCGGACAGCGCCCGCCCCGCAGCTGACGATGACCACCGAAGCCGCCGGGTGGAAGCACCAGCTGTCGCCGCATCCGGCCGGCTGGCGCCACGGGAGGCGGAACCGGCCGGCCCGCAGCCATAGAAGCCAGCCAAGGCCCCCTGCCCACCGCAGGAAGCAGATCACCGGCCGCAAGGGCCAGCAGACGCGACCGAGGCCCGGCGGCGCCCGCCAGCGCAGCGAAGGGAGGTAGATCCGGCCCCGGGGTGTCGGATCCGGCCAATAACCGCCCGAAGACGCCGTCCCAAGTCGCCGGAGAGGAAGGGGTGGGGGTGGGGGGTGCTGTGGAATGAGGAGGAGGGAGGAGGAAGCTGCCAACGGAACTTCGTTTTCGAGACCGCCCGCGGGCCGCCGCCGTCGCGGGAGGGCGACGGCGGCGGCGGAGGGGGGGAAGCGGGGGTAGGGAGCCCTAGCGGCGTATGGGCGTTCGCCCCCGAGTCGCCCTCACCATTTCTTGTTACTTGTTACTGCTACAGTAGTTTCTTGTGTCGTGCAGTGGCCAATTATACTCAATTCAAAATTAATTGTTTAGGTATATGAATGGCAAGATTCTAAAAAAACTCATTCAAGCGAGCACTGCCAGACCATGCAGCCACGCCGATAACGTTTGAGGCTGCGCTGCCAGCTGGCTTGTCGCGCTGGGCGCTCGCTTGACGGCGTCGGCGGCGGCTGGTTGGCCGCACCACCAGCCCCTAGGCAGCTCAGCCGGCTTTCGAGCCAGCGCCGCTTGCCAGGTTCCCGAGTCGGGCGCCAGCTTGGCCGTGTGCAGCGACTGGTTAGGGAGCGAGTCCGCCAACACGAACAGCCGCACGACTCAGACGAACAGCCGCACGCGAGTGGCCCGACCCCCTGTGCTTTACGATTTCCTTTTCTCCACTCAAAGGGTATTCCTGACTTTTTCCATTGCCTCACATAGGCAAGTAACGGAATTACTCACAGAATTGACGGAGGTGTCAAATAAGAAAGAAAAATTTAGGCTGAGGACATATGTGAAAGATTTTCAGTTTGGAGGCTAAATAGGAAAGAAGCATTATTTTTAAGGTTAAATAGGAAATTTTCTCGAGATTAAATCGATCAAGCACTTGTCATCTACCTTTATTGTAAATAATCAATAATTCAATTAATATTTCCATTGTTTTGAAATAGTATTCATGCGTGTCGCACGTGCATATTTGCTAGTACTAATAAAGGGCGCACAAAATGAGCACCTTAACAAACCTTCCTGCTGTCTACAGACGACACATTCAGACAATATCTCAGCATGGAAGGCTGCGTTATGAATGCCTCTGCATTATGTACGCCTTTGCCTTTACATTGCCAGAACTGAGGGACTCGAGCACTTGTTAGAGGAAGAATACATCGAGCTGGTGCCCACAACTGAAATTATTTATATAATTATATGAAGAAACAAATCCTAACAACTTTAGTGTGGAGCTGCCAACTGGAATTCAGGTTCACATAGCGATTAAATTTAAAATAAAGCATAGTGATAATGAGCAAATATTCAGGACAACATAAAGTTCGACGTCAAGTACTTAGATTCTACAGATATGAACCACCAAAGCTCTTTTGTGTAATCCACAAACTTTTCCGGTATGGTGAACGAAAATGAGCAGCAGCACAGAGAGCTCCAAACCTGCCTGCTGGGGCCTGTTGGGCACAGGGGCGGAGCCAGGAAATGGAGATAGGGGGCAGTGTAAAAAACAAGTAAAAGATAACCAAGCTACCATGGGTTTATAGATCTCAACAGTTAATAGTCAGAGGGTTTATAGATCTTAACCGTTAATAGCCAGACTTATAGTCACATATTAGGACAATACTGTTGCGCAAAATGAAAAAAAACATCTCTATTAATTTAAACTTAGCTCTACGACTGCCAGTAAGATATTTGAACTTAGCTCTACAATTGCCAGTAAGATCATGCCTTAATAATATCATCATTACTGATTTTATTTGGCTAATGCCTTCACAATATAAATTACCAAGCAATTGAATTTTCAGATTGAATAAAATTAGTACTTGAACTAACAGGCTTAAAAGAAACTATGAATTGTCTTTTTCCTCTTCATATCAGCTAACCGAAAAAGGATTTAACTATGTAAGAAACAAATCAAGTGATAAGATTAAATAAACTATGAACAAGTGTTATTTTAAAAGAGGAAGGGTGGAGACGGAAGGCAGCATGCCTAATGCCTGATGTCTTAGTGGGCTGCAAGTTTGTTGGGCTCATTTGAGGGGGGCCAGCTCTCATAAATTAGCAAAACAACCACTGAATTTTTAATACCTAATGGAAGATTGATGGCCTGTTGGGGGGTGCCAGCCCCCCAGTCCCCCTCCCTCTGCCACTGGTTGGGCGTGGCCATGGCGAGGCGACAGGCTATTAACAGTACACACCTGCTGATTGTAGTCGTTGGCATGGTCCATGAAGGCAATCCCGCTACACAGATGGGCCGTGAAGGATGTTGGCGATCAATCCTTCACAGAAACATATGAACCAGACAACAAAACTTCAACGAACCACATGCGACTGATTGAGGGCAGCAAGGAGGCGGTCTCTCCACAGATCGGCCTCCGCTGCGTCGTGGTAGTGGCCCGACGCGTGTCAGCGGCCGCATGCACGGGATGCGGAGCCAGAGCGCATCGGGAGGGAGTTCTTTGAGCAGATCGGCGAGTACAGGCCGAAGATCGGGAGAAGTGAGGAGGAGAGCGGGCACGATAGTTTTTTGTTTGATGATTCTTGCGTGAATCAATGCCCTGGAGAAAAGGGAGAAAAAAATCTAACGCAAAAAATGTTGACAAGAGAGAAACACATTGTCAATGTAAACAATTTTGGGTTGGGTCTACTCGTCAGATTAGAACAGGTGATTTAGATGCGTTGGATTAGATTTTAAAGTAAATCTAAGAAATAAGAATTAAGGTGGGTAGGAGACATGAAGGTGATAATTTATTTCTAATTTATTCACTCTTTTATAGTATAGATAGACAAAGTATGTCTATTGTTAATAATCCTATGGAGAATGATGAAAATATGCATGGGCATAATGAATTTATTGTGATTGAGGATGGCTCTTAAAAGGACCTAATTGGCTTAGAGGGACGGTAAATAGGCGTATTTGCAAAACCTCAAACTTACAAACTCGAAATGTGGAAGTTAAATGCTAACTGGAAGTTTCGGTGGTTTGAAGCAGAAGTTCCGGTTCTAGACCAGACCTTCTGGTGCAAACCAACCAGACCTTCTGGTGCCTGGTGCAAACCAACCAGACCTTCTGGTGCCCTAAAAGCGCTACGAAATCAAAATGTGATTTCATTTACAATAGTTACCCCACTACTCTAGATGATGTTGGTGATTGAATTGAGTTAACCACACCTTCGTGTCTCACCAACTCTTGAATCGAGTTCTCCAAACTACAACCAAATATGCAAGAAGGAATGCAAAGAACACAATAACAAGCGTAGTCGAAGCTATCTCCATAACAAGCACGCGAGACATACGATTTATCCCGAGGTTTGGTGTGGCGTAACCTTCTAAATTATATGGCCCACAAGCACGACATTGTCCCTAAGACCTCTGTCGGCTATGCTCGTACACCATATAACCTAGAATGTTCCGTCGGGTGGATCCCCGAAAAACCACGATTCCTCCAGGATCGATACTTACGAGACATCACAAAGATTACAACAGTTTTCATACAAAATACCGAGTAGCGGAAGACTTACAATAACTTAATTTACAAAACTTTTATCAAACTTATACAAACTAGAGTAGTATTATTACAAGACAAATGGAAGTTTCATTACGTAACTTTATTACAATCCACACAACGTAAGTGCCCTGCCCGGGGGCCACACAATCTATTCCTCATCAGATACTTCATCAACGACCGTCATGCAGCAAGGGCCGTAACACACTTGCTCACGCGGTTCACCTGTAACAGGGGTTAAACAAACCCTGAGTACAAAAAGTATTCCGCAAGACTTACCCGACCAAAAATTAGGGAGAAGACTCAGGAATGCTGGCTAATAGGAATCAAGGTGAGGCTTTAGCAAGATCAAATGACACCTTTGCGAAAAGAGACTAAGCCAGTCCTTACTTTACTACATCAATCACTTATCAACCATGTATCGGATTCAAAACTTTCTATCATCAACTTCCATTATTACTACGATGCTGGTGCGAGGATCAAGTCTCACATATCGTGAAGCAACAACGATTTGAATCGCTTTATATACCCAGCTGGGGCTTCCTAGCCACACGATGTATGCAGGACCGAACATCTTACATACATCAACTCACGCTTGCATTTCTCCCGGCCAGAACGGGTCCTAGCCACGGAGGTACAGTACACCATCTCCCTACGCCGCGGTCCCCTTCCACGGTGGCCCCGTAGGATGGGTACACGTTACGCTCGTCCCGGTTATCCGTTCTCGTCGAAGATAGTACAAGGGAGCTTACCGCCATTAGCATGCGACTAGTACTATCCAATAACCTCATGATCCAAGGGCCAAACAACGAACGGTGCTTAACCGACTCACAAGTGGACGACACTACACCAGGGCACTAGCCCCTCCTGGTGCAAGTCACTCCACCCGGTCTCAATTTACTCATCATCATGCTCTTGTTGCGTACCCTTGACCCGATCAAAGTGAAGGGATACCAACAAGTAACATCAGGTTTTCGTAATTGCCCTCAACGGGGATATTGTTATCACATCTTTAAAAACATTTCATAAAGCCTTTGCTTTCTGCAGGGCTAAGCATATACTAGCATTTTCGAAATCAAAACAGGTATCCAGGGTATATATCAAGGTACGGTAAATGCATCAAATTAGGATATCACACAACTCCTATTACCTAATGCATCACATCATCAACATACAATATAAAAGCTTTTCGAAATACAAGGAAGGGTCTGAATGCATCCGGGGCTTGCCTTGGGGTTCGACGAAGTTAGGAGCAGCTACCCAATCACCAAGAGCAGATCCAACCTTCTCACGATGATCACTTTCTTCAAGAACTAGAGTTGGATCAACTCTCTTCTCAGACGGCACAGCTACAAGAGTGGAATGCATGATTACGATGCAATAGTAAAAAGAACATGCGATAATGATGCAACGATTGTTAATCTTATCTTGAGTACAACTTCCCTTCACGGTATAGTTGCACTAAGGAAGTATAACTAGCGTCGACGACGATGGACGAACGATACGCAATTAACATAAAATGCC
The DNA here is from genome assembly GCA_015844335.1 of Chrysopogon serrulatus. Taxonomy (NCBI): domain Eukaryota; kingdom Viridiplantae; phylum Streptophyta; class Magnoliopsida; order Poales; family Poaceae; genus Chrysopogon; species Chrysopogon serrulatus. The sequence continues at coordinate 66,433 of JADLZL010003621.1, read as the reverse complement.
GAAGGTCATTAGGGTTAATGACCTAGGGTCATCACTCAATCCCAAAATCAAGCAACACTAATAGTGATTAAGGTTGATTACTAATTTATTAACCATTTTTACAGTTGTTGAAAGCCACTAATTAACTTGCTAATTAAAGATTAATTAAACCTTAATTAGATAAAGGATTAATTAATTAAACATCAATTAATTAAGGGATTAATTAAGCATAATACAAAAATTAATCAAAACAGGATCAAACTTCATAATTAAGATCATTATCATCTAATTAGCACATAAAACAAATTTCATGATTTTTGGACTTATATTTTAATTATTAAAAATCATAGAAGTGACATTTATTAATTAAAAGAAAAATTTAACTATATCAAAACTTTACTGAAAATACAAAGTTAGCATTTTTCCTTGGCAAAGCATCACTCGGGGATCACAGATATATATTTTTTTTCACATTTTTACTTGCCCAAAACAAATTATAACAAAAAAGATGAAAAACAGGGAATAGAATTTATTTTAGAAAAAGGAAAACATTCTCCTCTTCCCTCGGGGCACCTTGGCGCCCAGCTTGGTCCGCACTGCGGTCAAAGCGCGCCCAGCCAGCTGAGCTTCAGGCGCCGCCTCCTCCTCCTTCTCTCACTGCCGGCCCGGCCCACTACTCCCCTTCTCCCTCTCTTCTTCTCTGTTTAAACCGAAAGGGGGGGGGGGCACGGCGGCGACGCCGGCCGACTACCCTCGGTGGTGAGGCCAGCGACAACGGCGACGACAACATCACCTTCTCCTCAATCGGGCGAAACACGACAAGTTATAAATTGGGATCGATTGGTGATCGGTGGAGCCACACCGGCGGCCATGGCGGCTTGACTAGCTGCGGCGGCGGCGGCACAACGGCGGTGAACCGCTGCTAGCTCAGATGGGGCAATCAAAAGTTCAAGGGAGATAGAAGATGCTCACCACAGTGAGATGCTCGCTCTGACACGGCTGGAGGTGGAGCAGAGGGTGGTGACCGTGGTGGAGACGGCCACGGCACGGCGGCCGGCCACCGCGAAGAAGAAGCAAGAGCCAAGCAGGGTGTTCTAGCGGCAATAGCCCGCCGATGGGCTCGAAGGAGATTCACCGAGATGTTGCGGAGCTAGGTGGGCGGCCAATTTTTGCGGGAACAACGGTGGAACACGAATTCCGTCGGGCGGCAAAGTGAGTGACCCACGGTGACAAGGAAGAGAAGAAATGGCGGCGGCGGCCTGCTAGTCCTTTTTAAAGGGGATGGATGGATCGAGGAGGCGACCAGCACCTTCGCGGCGTTGGTGATGTGGTCAGCCAAGAGCGAAAACCGGGAAGGTGCACGGGAGCAGCTGCCCACGACGCCGGCGATGGCATGGGCGTAGGGGAAGATAGAATTTCCCCAATCACCGTAGCGAGTGCCACCTCACCATTTTCTTTTTAAAATTACTCACAAAATTTGAATACAAGTTGAAAATATCCCAAAATACAGATTGCACAAAAATTCATGCTCTACAACTTTCATTTAAGAAGTTTTGTCAGATTTCAAATATTTTTGAATTTGCAATTCAAATTTGAAAAGAGGGCAAAAACCCTAACTTTAAAGATTTCAAAATTACTTTTACATTTTGAATAAAAGATGAAAATCTCCAAAAATAAAAGTTGTTCTATTTTTCAAGATCTACAACTTTTTGTTTAGAAAGTTTTTCCTGAAATTGAATAATTTTTTGAATTGGAGTTTAAAATGCAAAAAGGGGACTATTCCCAATTTGGAGAACTTTTTAAAATTAGTTCAAATTTTATTCAAAAACTTGAAAAACTTTATATACCAAAGTTGTAGAGCTCAAAGAGATGCACAAACTGTATTTCTGAAGTTTTCCCAAATTTTGAATATTTTGAGATGAAATTGCAAAGGGGGCAAAAACACTTTGAATTTCGAGGATTTTGAGAAGGAACTTCAAATTAGATTTTTGGGCAATTAATTAATGATGTTGTGGTACTTTTTAAACCCAACCAATGGCACATTTTCAAAGTACAAACTTCATACTTTGAAATGGTACCAAAGTTTGGCAACTTTTATTTGCAAAATTAATTATAGTTAGCTCCTCAAAAGTGAACTTGAAATTCAAATCCAACACTTAACCACTAGGGTTAGGGTTTTGGGATTCGATTCCGAATTCAACTTTGATTCTTTCTTTTGCATCATTTGACTTACAAAACATGGTTAGAGTGTAAGTCGGGGTTAGCCAAACACCTGTACACACAAAGGTTGCTTTTAGTTGATCACTTTTAAAATCTTAATTAAGCACCTAGGTTTGCCTTAAATGGCATACACATACACATGCGATATAAAAGAGCGCAAACAAACCCTAGAATTTAAATAAACTCACTTTGGTTGTTTGCATTAGGGTTCTCTAATTGTGAATGATCATGCAATGATGATGATGATATGGCGGGTTTAGGTTAACGTAACACCGGGGGTGTTACATTATATTCCCTTAAAAGAAATCTCGTCCCGAGATTCAAAGCTTAGGGCTAAGTAATGGAAAAGGAAACGTGTCAAGCAAACGCCTCTTACATGGTTTCATAAGGGAGGTAGAAAGGTTCATATTAGAAGTCTCATGTTTTCAGAAAGTCACAATTCTTAGAAACGAATCATGACTTAGGAGAAGGAAGGAAGAAACTCCGAGAAAGGCTCATTCAAGAATTCCTTAGGGAATGCGTCTGGAAACTCACAGACCACAGATATATCCTTGATTTCTTGTACTGAGATTGCATTAACTGTCTCAACTGCTCTCCTAGGAATCGGGAATCGGATAAGAAGCTGAGACTGGTCATTGGTAGAGCTACTTTAATGGTTCCAAAGATCACATCTATGTTTTGATCCTTCAGTACTATCAGATTTGTGGGATAGAGATACCCATCAAGAGATATAGGGACCTGATATATCATTTCTCGTGTGTATACGCCCTCCCGGTGATTGCACCAAGAACTCATCTTTAATCTCTTTTATGGGAAATTCATGCTTTGTAACAAAAGTACGGTTGATGAATGTATGTGATGCACCAGAATCAAATAATGTAAGTGCACGGTAACTGGCAACGGGAAACATACCCATTAAAACAGGTTCTCCTTTAAGAACATCCCCAGTTTGAATGTGATACACACGCCCAGGTTTCTTGCCGGCATTCACCTTCGGGACATACTGTGATTTACCCCTGCCTGACCCTGATGCTGCTGACTGCCCGACTCTTGCTGGAGGTTGGAGGTATTCTGGATTGGGTAAGGGCAGTATCGACATAGTGTGGCTCTCCACAATTAAAACAGGGACCTCTACCAGTGGACGAAGCCTTGGGAGTTGCTGGAGTGGGAGTTCGAATACCCTGGGTATTCGACTGCTGGGGATAGGTTGTGGTAGCATGGTGAGTATTCTCCTGTTGCCTTTGGGTTTGTTGCTGTTGTGGGTAGTGATAGGATTGATGACTTTGCTGGTGATGTGGTGGGTAGTAATAAGGTTGGTGGCCTTGCTGGTGCTGTGGATAACGGGATGGCTGGTGGGTATGCTGAGTAGGGTGGAATATAACCTTCTGGCGTTTCTGGATTCCGCCAGATGGGTTAGAGGAAGCATGCCGCTCTTCACTCTTCTGTTTAAGCATGGATCTTTCATAGGAATGGCGATATCCACCGCTTCATAGAAGGTGGCAGTTGGGTTGGCAGTAAGGTGAGTTTCAATATCATTCTTTAAACCCTGAACAAAACATTTCTTCTTCTTACTATCAGTGTCCACATGCTCAGGTGCATACTGTGATAGATGACTGAACATATTCACATACTGCACCACTGTTCGACCACCCTGCTTCAATGCTAGAAATTCTTCCAGCTTTGCTTGCATCACTCCGTAAGGAATAAAATGCTAACGGAATGCATCTTGGAACGTGGCCCAAGAGACTTGCTGTCCGACTGGCTGACGTGCGAGAAAATTTGCCCACCATGCAGATGCAGGGCCTCTCAACTGTTGGGCGGCAAACTTGGGTTTCAACAGGTCTGGACAACCCTCTAGCAGGTCAAACTTTTGATTTATGATACGAAGCCAATCATTAGCTTCTAAGGGTTCCTCAGCCCTAGTGAAGACTGGCGGACGGGTTTCTGTAAAGTCTGCATATGTGATCTCGTCGTGATTACGACGACCCTGGTTCTCATATTGGTTATGCTGACCCATTTCCTGCAACAGACGGGAGTTCTCAGTGGTGGCATTTACTAAAGCTGCCACGGCTTCAGCCAAGGACTGGGGTGCTGGTGGTGCCTGCGGGACCGCACCTCCCTCGTGTGAAGAACCAGCGCTAGTATGGTCAGACATCTGTTATAGACAAGATCATATTTATTCACAATCAAAGCCTATAAGATTGAGATCCTTAGGGCTAGCAAGAATATGATTGATTTTACTTAGCCCAACCACTTGTTAACGGGGATACAAGTTTAAACATGTGAATTAAACATGATGCATGATCGAACCTACGGATCAAGCAAAAGACTTTTTAAAGTAACATAAGCATTCTTTTAATAATATAGGGCAAAAAGAAAACAACATGATACTCCACTTAAGACTCTTTTAAATAGCACCTAGAAAGGCTACTAGAAAGAATTAAGACGGAGCAGAAGCAATTTAGACCAAACCACATTTTAACTTTTGAATCCAAAATATTTTGAAGCTTTTGAAAAGTAATACTGTGAGTATCTTTATAAGTACCGCTCTCGATACCCTTCTCGTGGGCGTAACCTTCTAAATTATATGGCCCACAAGCACCTGACATTGTCCCTAAGACCTCTGTCGGCTATGCTCGTACACCATATAACCTAGAATGTTCCGTCGGGTGGATCCCCGATAAACCACGATTCCTCTAGGATCGATACTTACAGAGACATCACAGTATTATAACAGTTTTCATACAAAATACCAGAGTAGCGGAAGACTTACAATAACTTAATTTATAAAACTTTTATCAAACTTATACAAACCAGAGTAGCATTATTACAAGACAGCGGAAGTATCATTACGTAACTTTATTACAATCCACACAACGTAAGTGCCCTGCCCGGGGGCCACACAATCTATTCCTCGTCAGATACTTCATCAACGACCGTCATGCAGCAAGGGCCGTAACACACTTGCTCACGCGGTTCACCTATAACAGGGGTTAAACAAACCCTGAGTACAAAAAGTACTCCGCAAGACTTACCCGACCAAAAATTAGGGAGAAGACTCAGGAATGCTGGCTAATAGGAATCAAGGTGAGGCTTTAGCAAGATCAAATGACACCTTTGCGAAAAGAGACTAAGCCAGTCCTTACTTTACTACATCAATCACTTGTCAACCATGTATCGGATTCAAAACTTTCCATCATCAACTTCCATTATTACTACGATGCTGGTGCGAGGATCAAGTCTCCCATATCGTGGAGCAACGACGATTCAAATTGCTTTATATACCTAGCTGGGGCTTCCTAGCCACACGATGTATGCAGGATCGAACATCTTACATACATCAACTCACGCTTGCATTTCTCCCGGCCAGAACGGGTCCTAGCCACGAGGTACAGTACACCATCTCCCTACGCCGCGGTCCCCTTCCACGGTGGCCCCGTAGGATGGGTACACGTTACGCTCGTCCCGGTTATCCGTTCTCGTCGAAGATAGTACAAGGGAGCTTACCGCCATTAGCATGCGACTAGTACTATCCAATAACCTCATGATCCAAGGGCCAAACAACGAACGGTGCTTAACCGACTCACAAGTGGGCGACACTACACCAGGGCACTAGCCCCTCCTGGTGCAAGTCACTCCACCCGGTCTCAATTTACTCATCATCATGCTCTTGTTGCGTACCCTTGACCCGATCAAAGTGAAGGGATACCAACAAGTAACATCAGATTTTCGTAATTGCCCTCAATGGGGATATTGTTATCACATCTTTAAAAACAATTCATAAAGCCTTTGCTTTCTGCAGGGCTAAGCATATACTAGCATTTTTGAAATCAAAACAGGTATCCAGGGTATATATCAAGGTACGGTAAATGTATCAAATTAGGATATCACACAACTCCTGTTACCTAATGCATCACATCATCAACATACAATATAAAAGCTTTTCAAAATACAAGGAAGGGTCTGAATGCATCCGGGGCTTGCCTTGGGGTTCGACGAAGTTAGGAGCAGCTACCCAATCACCAAGAGCAGATCCAACCTTCTCACGATGATCACTTTCTTCAAGAACTGGAGTTGGATCAACTCTCTTCTCGGACGGCACATGTTGACACCTGTTAGCGTCAACTTTTACTAAGGCTTTTACCCAAAGAAAAATAAGAAAACACACTAGTCTAGGGCTTTATCGACAAATTCCACGAGTTTTGCGTATCCTGTATTTTCCAGGGTGATTTCCAGAAAAGCTGAAAAAGAGGGATTCTAGTGCAAAATAACCACGAAACTTATCCGCCACGGAGGACATCGCGAGAAGACTCGGGAAGACTCTAGAAGACACCTGAAGCAACCGGGGGCCGAGGGGTTGCCAGTGGGGCCGGCCCGGCCCCACCATGCCGCCGGGCGGCCCTTTTTAGGGTTTGGCTCCCCTTCGGAATGTTCCTCCACCGCCTCCAAGGGTTCATCTCACCCCTACGTTACGTCGGTTTGATCCTGCGGCGCATGCGCATCCCACCGGACTATAAATATGTGGGTAGACCCCCTGGAGAGAGCCAATTCATTATTCATCAAGGCCTCAAGCCGTCAAGCATCAAGAGCCTTCAAGTTCATCAAGAGCCTTCTAGTTCATAGGATTAGCTAGTTAGATTAGAAGTAGAGGAGATCTAGTTCTTCATCGGATCTGGAGCCCCCGGCGTCCGGGCCGGAGCGAGAGTTCGGTAATAGATCTAGTTCTTAATTACTTTATTGTATTCATTATTCAGATTAGGGAGACTTTACTCTAAATAGATTCATATGTTCTTAATTGCAATAGTCATTGTTTACTTTGATTATATGTCTAGTTTAGTTACTTCGATCTTATTGAATTCATGTAATTGCTCGTATAGCGTTTATCCATATGTACAATGGGTAGATGATAGGCGATATGTAGACGTGGTGTCTAGATGTCTTGTTTATCTGCGAGTGCACCCCGATATGCCGGGGCGTGTGGTAGTCTGCGTGGGTGACAGACTACGTTAGTTCCTCCGTAGTCCACCCCCGTATGTAGGACTAGCATGGGCACGGTCCGCGAAGGAGGTGACTTAGGTCTTAATACCCTCATTAGTTGATGCCTCTTTACATGCAATGATGATTTAGGGTTGACTTAGCAATGATTACTAGATGTAGTTGCACTAATTAGAGTTATTCAATTGACGTAGTTCTAGACCTATCTTCTTAGTTTATCAAATGGCTACCTATGATTATGACTAGTAAGATGCTCTGATGATTATCCTTAATTATGATACTTGATGATTATGCTATCACCCATATTTATCTTTATTTACCTTGTGACCTCTGCCTGTTATGATTAGAATATAAGACTTAGGTAATATCGTTTATCATGTCTATATAGTTTCTCATCAATATAATAATAATAGTTTATTACATAGCTTTCCCAGAGGTATAATTATAAATCGACAACCTGAAGACTTCCCTAGGTAAAATGCTACAACGGTATAATTATCTGTCCGCTTGCAAAACCCATTAGTTTACATTCATATCTTATTCATATATTTTATCTGCCTAGTCACAATAGTACAATGTAAATCTATGTTAATTAATTTCCTAGCAATATAATTGGGGATGACAACCTACTTAATGTTTAGGAATGTTAGTAATTCAAGAGTGGCTAGTTGCTAATGACAAGTAATTATAAACCCGACCATTTCTGGGGTCATTGCTAGAGGTAGGATTTATCTACGCTTTTTTAGTAGTGACATTAGAAATGCCAACAAAGACAGACTACACGAGTGGAATGCATGATTACGATGCAATAGTAAAAAGAACATGCGATAATGATACAACGATTGTTAATCTTATCTTGAGTACAACTTCCCTTCACGGTATAGTTGCACTAAGGAAGTATAACTAGCGTCGACGACGACGGACGAACGATACGCAATTAACATAAAATGCCGAAGGTCATTAGGGTTAATGACCTAGGGTCATCACTCAATCACAAAATCAAGCAACACTAATAGTGATTAAGGTTGATTACTAATTTATTAACTATTTTTACAGTTGTTGAAAGCCACTAATTAACTTGCTAATTAAAGATTAATTAAACCTTAATTAGATAAAGGATTAATTAATTAAACATCAATTAATTAAGGGATTAATTAAGCATAATACAAAAATTAATCAAAATAGGATCAAACTTCATAATTAAGATCATTATCATCTAATTAGCACATAAAACAAATTTCATGATTTTTGGACTTATATTTTAATTATTAAAAATCATGGAAGTGGCATTTATTAATTAAAAGAACAAATTTAACTATAGCAAAACTTTACTGAAAATACAAAGTTAGCATTTTTCCTTGGCAAAGCATCACTCAGGGGATCACAGATATATATTTTTCACATTTTTACTTGCCTAAAACAAATTATAACAAAAAGATGAAAAACAGGGAATAGAATTTATTTTAGAAAAAAGGAAAACATTCTGCTCTTCCCTCGGGGCACTGTGGCGGCCCAGTTGGTCCAAGCATCACAAGATGCGCTGCCCAGCCCAGCTGAGCTCGCTGCCGCCTCCTCCTCCTTCTCTCACTTTGCCGGCCCGGCCCACTACTCCCCTTCTCCCTCTCTTCTTCTCTGTTTAAACCGAAAGGGGGGGCACGGTGGCGACGCCGGCCGACTACCCTCCGGTGGTGAGGCCAGCGACGACGGCGATGACAACATCACCTTCTCCTCGATCAGGCGAACACGACAAGTTATAAATTGGGATCGATTGGTGATCGGTGGAGCCACACCGGCGGCCATGGCGGCTTGACAAGCCGCGGCGGCGGACAACGGCGGTGAACCACCGCTAGCTCGGATGGGGCAATCAAAAGTTCAAGGGAGATAGAAGATGCTCACCACAGTGAGATGCTCGCTCTGACACGGCTGGAGGTGGAGCAGAGGGTGGTGACCGTGGTGGAGACGGCCACGGCGGCGCTCGGCGGCCAGCCGCGAAGAAGAAGCAGCAGCGCGGGGTGTTCTAGCGGCAATAGCCCGCGCTGATGGGCTCAGGAGATTCACCGAGATGTTGCGGAGCTAGGTGGGCGGCCAATTTTTGCAGGGAACAACGGTGGAACACGAATTCCGTCGGCGGCAGTGAGTGACCGGCGGTGACAAGGAAGAGAAGAAATGGCGACGGCGACCGGTGCTAGTCCTTTTAAAGGGGATGGATGGATCGAGGAGGCGACCAGCACCTTCGCGGCGTTGGTGATGTGGTCGGCCAAGAGCGAAACCGGGGAAGGTGCACGGGAGCAGCTGCCACGACGCCGGCGACGGCATGGGCAGAGGGGAAGATAGAATTTCCCCCCAATCACTGTAGCAATGCCACCTCACCATTTTCTTTTTAAAATTACTCACAAAATTTGAATACAAGTTGAAAATATCCCAAAATACAGATTGCACAAAAATTCATGCTCTACAACTTTCATTTAAGAAGTTTTGTCAGATTTCAAATATTTTTGAATTTGCAATTCAAATTTGAAAAGAGGGCAAAAACCCTAACTTTAAAGATTTCAAAATTACTTTTACATTTTGAATAAAAGATGAAAATCTCCAAAAATAAAAGTTGTTCTATTTTTCAAGATCTACAACTTTTGTTTAGAAAGTTTTTCCTGAAATTGAATAATTTTTGAATTGGAGTTTAAAATGCAAAAAGGGGACTATTCCCAATTTGGAGAACTTTTGAAATTAGTTCAAATTTTATTCAAAAACTTGAAAAACTTTATATACCAAAGTTGTAGAGCTCAAAGAGATGCACAAACTTTATTTCTGAAGTTTTCCCAAATTTTGATTATTTTGAGATGAAATTGCAAAGGGGCCAAAAACACTTTGAATTTCGTGATTTTTGAAAAGGAACTTCAAATTAGATTTTTGGGCAATTAATTAATGATGTTGTGGTACTTTTCAAATCCAACCAATGGCACATTTTCAAAGTACAAACTTCATACTTTGAAATGGTACCAAAGTTTGGCAACTTTTATTTACAAAATTAATTATAGTTAGCTCCTCAAAAGTGAACTTGAAATTCAAATCCAACACTTAACCACTAGGGTTAGGGTTTTGGGATTCGGATTACGAATTCAACTTTGATTCTTTCTTTTGTATTATTTGACTTTCAAAACATGGTTAGAGTGTATGTCGTGGTTAGCCAAACACTTGTACACACCAAGGTTGCTTTTAGTTGATCACTTTTAAAATCTTAATTAAGCACCTAGGTTTGCCTTAAATGGCATACACATACACATGCGATATAAAAGAGCGCAAACAAACCCTAGAATTTAAATAAACTCACTTTAGTTGTTTGCATTAGGGTTCTCTAATTATGAATGCTCATGCAATGATGATGATGACATGGCAGGTTTAGGTTAACGTAACACCAGGGGTGTTACATTTGGCAATCCCCACAAAAGAGTTCCTATGTCCTCATTGTTAAGGTGGCCACCAAGGCCCGACCACGTAGGTCACCTCCCTTAAGCAACCACAAAGATTGACTTGAGATATCCATTAAGATGAAGGGTAATACAAATACTTTGGGGTGCCCTCACAAGTAAATGAACATGGACAATCATGAAGAACGCCTAGCCTGCTAGGGTTCCAAGAACCCAAGAGTATTAAACACAAACCCTACCGGCAAGCGAGGAAATCAAGTGCTCGAGTCGAAGATCGATGCTCCCGCTCTCAAATCTCACGTCCCTAGCTCAAACAATCGAGAATTCAAGCTTGGAAGCAAAGGGGGAGAGAGAGGATGAGACAAGGCTTGGAGGATGTTGGGAGAGTAGAGCAACAATGTATTGTCTGGCCTAACGGTTAGAAACAGAGGTATAAAGTATATATACTTCAAGCTCTAGATGACCTACCGTAAGCTCTGGTGGAGCACCACTGGAACTTTCGGTCCACTTAGATCTGACCGTTTGGCTGAGAAAGGGCAAGATAGAGGCTAACCGGAACTTCCGGTCGCAGCATAACTTCTGGTCACAAACCGTAACTTCCGCTAGGCCAAAAGACAGCTTCGGCATGCGAGCAAACAAGTTTCCGGAACTTCCGGTCTCAGACCAGAACTTCTGGTCAGGGCAGAATTTCCGTTGGGAGAACTTCTACAATAGTACGATATTTCCTATAACTCAAATCAAAATAAAAGAGAGTGAATCACTTGAGCCGGAACACCATTTGTCTATAAAATTTAGGGGGCTATCATTCACCAAATTCTTTCGTTTCAATTCATCAATGGACTAATACCTGTAGATATCACTTGATAAACATGTTAGTACTTAATTTGATTATCATTAATTATCCAAAACCCACCACATGGGTGAATGCACTAACCCCTCTAATGATTCTTTTGATATTGAAAAAATGTCTTTGGTACAGACGTACAGTCCAATAGAAAGAGGAAATAATATCAACACACACAATTTTATCTCTGGTTGCAACATAAATACATGTTTGCTAGTGTACTAAAAAAATTTAAAATGACTTGTGATATTGATACTCCAAACAACACGATTGCACTATCTTATAATACATGCTCATACATTAAGTGTGTATTATGTTTTTCTATTATAATGTACGGGTATTTATGTATTGAATCGCAAAAAAAAAAGAATAAATAAATAAACTTAAATAGAAATATAGAAAGGTGACCGATGGCTTCCATCGCATTCTCATCTCACTTTTTTTCTTTCTTTCTCACCAAACCAGGACAAATCAAATGGATCGAATGAAAAGTCGTATTCCCATGTTCATCCATCCTCGTCCTTGACTCCCGGCACCTGTCCCTTCTTCCCCTAACATAAGTCGCCGGCGGCGGCGAGGAATCCCCTTGCCCACCTCCTGTTATTCTCCTACTAACTAGGGTTTGCTGCGGATCCGGTTGCTCCCTCCCTTCCCGCCGCTGCAGATCTATCCGGTGTCCTCGGCCGCCACCTCCATCAGGTCGGCCTTCTTCTCCCCGGCGGCTCAGACTGGGACTTGGGCCGTTCGTCCCCTCGAGGCAAGGAAAGAGGGAGGGGGATGACGTGGTTCCGCGCCGCCTCGGGCGCCGCCCGCCTCGCCCTCCGCCGCAGCCTCGCCAGCCGCGCGTTGCCAGCCGCCACCCGATGCGGCCGCGGCTTCCACTCCACCGCTCTGCGGCCCCGCTCTGCCGCCCCCGTGCCCCGGGCCGTCCCGCTCTCCCGCCTCTCTGACAGCTTCCTCGACGGCACCAGCAGCGTCTACCTCGAGGAGCTCCAGCGGGCCTGGGAGGCCGACCCTTCCTCCGTCGACGAGTCATGGGACAACTTCTTCCGCAACTTCGTCGCCCAGGCCTCTCCCTCCGCCGGCGTCTCCGGCCAGACCATCCAGGAGAGCATGCAGCTCCTCCTCCTCGTCAGGGCCTACCAAGTCAACGGCCACATGATGGCCAAGCTCGACCCCCTCGGCCTCGACGACAGAGCCGTCCCTGAGGACCTCCACCTCGGCCTCTACGGCTTCACAGACGCCGACCTTGACAGGGAGTTCTTCCTCGGCGTCTGGAGGATGTCCGGATTCCTCTCTGAGAACCGACCCGTCCTCACCCTCCGGGAGATCCTCAGCAAGCTCCAGCAGGCATACTGTGGCCCCATCGGCTACGAGTACATGCACATCCCCGACAGGGACAAGTGCAACTGGCTCAGGGAAAAGATCGAGACTGCCAAGCCCAAGGAATACAACAAGGACCGCCGTCTTGTCATGCTTGACAGGCTTATCTGGAGCACCCAGTTCGAGAACTTCCTAGCCACCAAGTGGGCCACTGCCAAGAGGTTTGGCCTTGAGGGTGGCGAGACACTCATTCCTGGTATGAAAGAGATGTTTGATAGGGCTGCTGACCTCGGTGTTGAGAACATTGTTATCGGCATGCCGCATAGGGGAAGGCTCAATGTCCTTGGTAATGTTGTTCGCAAGCCACTGTCTCAGATATTCAGCGAGTTCACTGGCGGCACAAGGCCTGTTGAAGGTGAGGACGGACTCTACACCGGAACCGGTGATGTCAAGTACCACCTGGGTACCTCCTATGATCGCCCGACTCGAGGCGGCAACAGGATCCACTTGTCCTTGGTTGCCAATCCCAGCCATCTGGAAGCCGTTGATCCTGTTGTCATTGGCAAGACGCGCGCTAAGCAGTTCTACTCCAATGATGCTGACAGGACAAAGAACATGGGTATTCTGATCCACGGAGATGGTAGCTTTGCTGGCCAGGGTGTGGTCTATGAGACGCTCCATCTAAGTGCCCTCCCAAACTACACTACTGGTGGAACAATTCATATTGTTGTCAATAACCAAGTTGCCTTCACGACTGATCCAAGAGCTGGCAGGTCCTCCCAGTACTGCACAGATGTCGCCAAAGCCCTGAATGTTCCTATATTCCATGTAAATGGCGATGATTTAGAGGCTGTTGTTCGTGTTTGTGAGCTTGCAGCTGAGTGGCGCCAGACTTTTCACTCTGATGTGGTGGTCGATCTGATTTGCTACCGCCGTTTTGGGCATAACGAAATCGATGAACCCTCCTTCACACAGCCAAAGATGTATCAGGTAACCCTACTACTGGTTCATATTGTTTTTTGTATGTTATTTTGCAATTTCCCCCATAGTTTTTTGCAGCTCTTGTTCACTCCTTGTTTTTTAAGCTGGCTGTGCTCACGCATATATTTATGTCAAACTCATTTTCCAAATTCTTATGCTGTTTCTCAGAGGAAAGCTAATTAAGATGGTTGTATAAAAGTTACAAGAGAAATAAAAGCCTCTGATCCTGTTCCCTCTCTCTCCCCTCCATTCTGAATATGCTTAGCGCATTGCTGGACCCTGATGAGCATTATTTGTGACAGGTCATTAAGAACCACCCCAGCTCATTGAAGCTTTATGAGCAGAAACTACTAGGAACGGGTGAAGTCTCGAAAGAAGATGTCCAAAGGATCCATGACAAGGTGAACCGAATCTTGAATGAAGAGTTTGCAAAGAGCAAAGACTATGTTCCCAACAAGAGGGATTGGCTCTCAGCTTACTGGACTGGCTTCAAGTCACCAGAGCAAATATCACGTGTTCGTAACACTGGGTAAGAACACTGTCTTTGTTGATTTCACTTTATTGTCTTCTGTTCAGCTATTGGATGTTGAAAAAATGGCTTTTATGCAGGGTGAAGCCTGAGATACTGAAACGTGTAGGACAGGCAATTACTACACTGCCTGAAAACTTCAAACCACACAGAGCAGTGAAGAAGATTTTTGACTTGCGTGCAGCTATGATCGAGAGTGGTGAAGGAATTGATTGGGCTGTTGCAGAAGCCCTGGCCTTTGCAACACTTATAGTGGAAGGCAATCATGTTAGGCTAAGTGGACAGGATGTGGAAAGAGGAACTTTCAGCCATCGGCATGCAGTTCTGCATGATCAGGAAACTGGAGCAAAGTACTGCCCACTTGACCATGTTGTAATGAATCAAAGTGAGGAGCTGTTTACTGTTAGCAACAGGTAAGTTTTGCTTTATGGATGTAACCAAATCTCTTATCTTAAATTTCAGTGAAAAGTTTTTCTTTTTTCTTTTTTGCTTATTTTATGTACTACTCCATTTGCAGTTCACTTTCAGAATTTGCTGTTCTTGGGTTTGAATTGGGTTACTCCATGGAGAACCCTAATTCATTGGTTCTTTGGGAAGCACAATTTGGCGATTTTGCCAATGGTGCTCAAGTGATGTTCGACCAATTTTTGAGCAGCGGCGAGGCAAAATGGTTGCGCAAACTGGCCTTGTTGTTCTGCTGCCTCATGGTTATGATGGCCAAGGTCCTGAGCATTCCAGTGCCCGCTTGGAGCGCTTCCTTCAGGTAATTCACAGGAGCCATGTTTTCGTTATTGCTGTTCAGCCATCACATCAGTGGTGATCAGTCCCTTTTTCTGAATCCTTGTTATAAATTTTAGTTTTTTTTTTTTAATCCAACCATTTTGAAAGAAACCATGTAATATAAATCATGTTTGGCAAAGTCATCCCATGCGGGTCTACAGTACTATAAATTCTCTAATGTGAGATGTTTGTTTTTCTCTTCAAACCATTTCGATAAGAAATGATGCAGTTTAAAACTTTTAATGCACCCAGACAATTCTTTTTTATGTGGCAATCAAGAGTCCTGCCATGCAAGTGTACATTAAATTCATTTCCTTTTGGTAATTTGGAGACTAGAACTTGAGTTTAATTGCTTACTTGAGACACTGATAATAATTGTTTTGCATCAGATGAGTGATGATAATCCTTTTGTCATACCTGAGATGGAACCAACACTTCGCAAGCAGATACAAGAGTGTAACTGGCAAGTTGTGAACGTGACAACTCCTGCAAATTATTTTCATTTGTTGCGGCGGCAGGTCAGCTTGTCTTATTGTGCAATTTGTTTTTCTGATTCTAGCATTTGGTTTGCAGTTTGCTCATGGGTTATATTCTTTCTATTCTTGCCTACTGTTGGGGTGGGGCTGTAGATACATAGGGAGTTCAGGAAGCCACTGATTGTAACAGCTCCTAAGAACCTGCTTAGGCACAAGGATTGCAAGTCAAATCTTTCAGAGTTTGATGATGTTGAAGGCCATCTAGGATTTGATAAGCAGGGAACACGTTTCAAGCGACTGATAAAGGACCGTAATGATCACAAGCAAGTTGAGGAGGGTATCAACCGTCTTATCTTATGTTCCGGGAAAGTAAGTGTGCCTGTTTCTGAATCAAATCAAACAAATTAGTGGTTGGGACAGTATGAACAATTTGTTTCATTGCAGGTTTACTATGAACTTGACGAAGAGCGTAAGAAGTCCGAGCGTGGTGATGTTGCAATTTGCAGAGTTGAGCAACTTTGCCCATTCCCCTATGACCTTATCCAAAGAGAGCTGAAGAGATACCCAAGTACGTGAGGTTTTCCTTGAGTATTTAACCCTTTATACTTTTTAATATTTCCCCTAAACAATAGTTTCTATTACCAAAGATGTTATGAAGCTCTGTTTACTCTGAACACATTATGAACTGTTCTTGACTGTTATGTTTGAATGATGTAGATGCGGAGATTGTGTGGTGCCAGGAGGAGCCCATGAACATGGGTGCATACAGCTACATCTCTCCTCGGCTGTTTACTGCCATGAAGGCTCTTGGGCGGGGCTCGTTTGAAGACATCAAGTATGTGGGCAGAGCACCTTCAGCTGCTACAGCAACAGGCTTCCTGTCGGTTCATGTGCAGGAGCAGTCAGAGCTAGTGAAGAAGGCACTGCAGCCAGAGCTGATCAAATTCCCCTGATGATATGCACCTGCGTATGATCTTAAAACATGACAAGTAACAGGAAGCCGACTTGCCTGTTTGCAGGAGTTTGCAGGAGGCTGAACATGCCAAACCTGCGTTTTTTCAAAGTTTTGCCCTGCACGAGCTTTTTTTGAGTTCCAGTTTTGAGGCTTTTTCTGCATTGAAAATAATGACGCGTTATGAAGAAATGGAGCGGTGTAAGAACCAAAATTCCATTGTTTTGCCAACTTTTATTTGTGTTATTCCGATGTTGCACATATCGTAAGGTGTTTTTATGGGTGTTCTCGTGCATCATCCTGGGCATTTGCCGGAAACCAAGTACTGATTTGAAGTTACCGAGAACCGAAATTCCGGTTACTTGTTTGGTTCTCAGTTCTTAAGAACCAAACTTTAATCAGTTAAATCAGTTGTATGTCTTGGTTAACCAAATTTATCGAAGAACCGAACTTTACCAAAGTATATTGAATGTTTGCTACTCGAGTGGACTCTAGTGAATGTATTAGAGATATGTTTGTTTAGAGTAAATTTTATTGGCGGTCCCTATAAACTTGTTCCGAGTTTCTTAAATAGGTCCTGATACTTTGAAAATGGAATTTTTTTTTTTTTTATTTTTTATAAAATATTTTAATAATATTTACATCCAAATAATTTTTGCAGATGTAGCTCTTTTGGTCGCTACCGGTGGGGTTAGCGTGACCAAATAACGCCACTATCACGCCACATGTATTGGCGTGACAAGATCTTACACGTTGGACGTCGTTTCCGACGTGGAAAACCTTGTCACGTCACACATGTTGGTGTGACAAGATGGTCTTGTCGCGCCACCGAGTAGCGTGACAAGATTGGATTTTTAAAAAATCATAACTCTTCCATACGATATTGGGTGAAGATGATTTTTTAAAAAAGTTGTAGCTCTCGATGAGAACTACAACTTTCTAGTCTTGAGTTTTTTTTTTCTCGTTTGAGGACATTAAGATGCTCAAAAAAATCAAATACTTTTTCAACACCATAATAAACACGTATAAGAACTCGTCGCTTTTAAAAATTCATGTCTTTTTTTGCATGGTGTCAAAAAGGATACTTTTTATATCGAAGTTGCAAGTACAAAATGATATCTACAACTTTATAGTTGCAAGTTTTTTCATTTGAGAATGTTAAGATACTCAAAAAAAATAATATATTACTTGAGCACCATAATAATTACGTACAAGAGCTTGTCTCTTTAGAAAATTAATATCTTCTTTGCATGTTGTTAAATGAGATTATATAGTATTTCCAAAGTTGTAGCTCAAAATGAGATTTGCAACCTTGTAGTTTCAAATTTTTTCATTTGAGGATGTTATGATGCTTAAAAAATAATATAATATTTCAGCATCATAATAATCACGTAAAAAACTTATCACTTCAAAAAATTAATATTTTCTTTGCATGATAGCAAATGAAGACACTTTTTTTATACCAAAATTATAGCTCATAATGAGATATATAATTTTATAATTTTGAGTTTCTTCATTTTAAAAAATATTTTTTTCATGAGACATTAAATATAATTTTTTTTCTAATAGTACATGATCAATATATTGCTTATATTTTGTATTGTTTATGTTGAATGAAAAAAATTAGAACTATAAAGTTGTAAATCTTATTATGAGCTACAACTTTCATACAAAATGTATCTTTAGTTGACACCCTATAAAGAAAGTATTACTTTTCTAATACAACATGATCTTGTGCACAATTATTATAGTATTAAAATACTATAATATTATTTTGATCATATTAACATCCTCAAATGAAAAAACTCAAGACTACAAAGCTATAGATCATATTTTGAGCTACAACCTTGGTATAAAGAGTATCTTTATTTAACACCATGTAAAGAACATATTAATTTCCTAAAGAGATAAGCTCTTGTACACGATTATTATGGTGTTGAAATACTATATTATTTTTTAGCATCTTAACGTCCTGAAAATGAAAAACCTACAGCTATAAAGTTGTAGATATCATTTTGTGCTACAACTTTGATTTAAAAAGTATATTTTTTTGACACCATGCAAAAAAAGATATAAATTTTCAAAAGCTACGAGCTCTTATACGTGTTTATTATGGTGCTGAAAAAAGTATTTAATTTTTTCGACCATCTTAATATCCTCAAATGAAAAAAAACTCAAACTTGAAAGTTGTAGATCTCGTCGAGAGCTATAACTTTCATATGAAGAGTTATAATTTTTTGAAAATTCAGTCTTGTCACGCCACTCGGTGGCGCGACAAGACCATACCGTCACACCAATGGGTATGGCGTGACAAGGTTTTTTTCACGCCGGAAATGACGTCCAATGTGTAAGATCTTGTCACGGCAATGCATGTGATGTGATAGCGTTATTTGGTCACGCCAGCCCCACCGGCGCGACCAAAAGGCTACATCTGCAAATATTATTTGGGTGGAAATATTATTAGAATATTTTATAAAAAGGGATTAAAAATAAA
The DNA here is from genome assembly GCA_015844335.1 of Chrysopogon serrulatus. Taxonomy (NCBI): domain Eukaryota; kingdom Viridiplantae; phylum Streptophyta; class Magnoliopsida; order Poales; family Poaceae; genus Chrysopogon; species Chrysopogon serrulatus. Next base: position 47,435 of record JADLZL010003621.1, on the reverse strand, counting down.
AAGATCCTTGAAACTGCATATTTATAGCAAAGTAAACTTGTTTTACCGTCTCAACCAGGTCCAAAGTAGACTCCAGGGCGCTATGATGCCGATGTGGCATGTCAACGTGGACTGACTAGCACTGTAGCCGCCGTTACCGTTTCATAGTGGTGGGTGGGGAATATGCATGCACCCCCTGGTAGCTGGCCGGCCCCTACACTCCCATTCTTTCTCTCCCTCCCCTCCTCAATGGCCTCCCACTCATTCTCTCCCTCCTATTTTTCACTGGCCTGACGAATTTGCAGTATATTTTACCTAAGTAAATTGCTAACATCCAAATATATTCACAGAATTCTCACACATGTAGTCATCTGAGACAAGGCATATTTAGACATATTGCAGACAGATGTAGCCATACAGTTTTTGGGCTGCACATATAGTTCATGTGCTGAGCTGATTCATAGTTCTACCTACAGCTCAAAGCACTAGGTAACTATATCTAAAATGATGTATGCTTCTATATTGTGTTTGGTGAAAATTAGATAACAAAAGTTGCCTTTGTAGAATTCACAAAAGAAGTCAGGCATATCTACATCACTACATGTCCCATCAGGTCACTCTGCAGCTTTCTTTGTCTCTACTGTCTTGGTGCTCTTTCTAGATGGCTTGGTCTTCTTCACTGCTGGCTCCTTGGTGTTCCTTCCTTTTGCTTTGCGCTTGACAGCTGCCTTGCCTTGTTTAGTTGCTGTTGAGAGAGGAACAGGCCTTGGTAGAGGTTGGTTGCTTGCAATGGAGCAGTCAGGTAAGGGTCCCTGGTAGTTGCTGTTAGTGCTAGAAGTAGTACCAGCCAATGATGCCTACATATAAATCGTAGCAATATTATTATTACCTTATCATAACAAAATGACAATGCTAACTAAAATTCAATAGAGATGAAGAAGGTCCACCTCATCAAGCGTTTGTGACCACATTGTGTCTCCAAAGACTTCATCTTGCATGTCTTGTGGTGCACCATGTTCCTAGCATTAGTAACATCCAATAAAATGTTATAACTACAATGGCAAGAGGTGTGTACCTGTGTAATGACAAGTTCCTACAGTTGGCTGTCATCATCATCATCATACACTTCAACTGTTGGAACTGGATTTGGTCTTTCACCTTCCTGAATGAACAACCTGCCCTATTGTGATTCTCACCCTTGCACCAACTACAGTGATTATGGTTCCATGCTTGGACAGTTTTGGCCCATGTTTTTCTTGCACTTCTTGAGGTTGTTTCCTCCTCGACTTAGCTGGCCTACCAACTTTCTTTTCATAAATAGGTGACTGTACTGTAGGACCATTGGTTTTCTCCCATTGGGACCTATCTTTGCAAGGCATAATATTGAATCCATACACTTTGCTATATGTCTCAATTGAGTAGCATGATGTCAGCACATCTTCAGCAGGAACTCTGTCATGCCTAAGACATGCAACAACATGGTTGCAATGGATTCCAGACAAGTCCCATTTCCTACAGTCACATGACTTGGATAATATGTTGACTATATAATCATTTCCACTGGATTGCACTTGGAAAATCCCCTTGCCAGTTGGAAGAACAAAGCACATATTGGAGAACTCTGAATTTTTAGCAGCTTTTTCTGATTTTGGGGCATACAGGACCTGTCCATTTCTGACTGAACTCTTGTTGCTTGTTGTAGAACCTTGTCATCAATTGGTTCTTCATTTTTTGAAGCATGCTCAGTATAGGCAGCTCTCTTGCTTCAAGGATGTATTTGTTGAATACTTCACAACTATTGTTTAGTAGGATGTCACATTTGGGAAACAGCTGAAGTATGCTCCTAGAGGGTGTTAGGTTCCATTCCTTTTGCACAACCCTACCAAAATTAGCTAATGTTATCTTTGGGTCAGCTCTGAAACTGTCCAAGTACTTCTGAGAAAGCCATACTACAGTGCACCTCTTCAAAGCTCACTCTCTCCTGCAATTGTGTTGTGCAACATATCATTTCACTAGAACAGTTTTAGCTCTACTATCATATGAGGCATAAAGAAACTATTGACAGTCACTAAGTGCAAATTATATACCGTCAACTATTATTTAAAAAGAATCAACAATAGAAACATAGGGGTTATTACTAACAAATTCCACGAGTTTTGGTGAATTGTCTGATTTTCAGGGAATTATTCAGAAAAGCCGAAAAGAGAGATTATAATGCATATTTACCACGAAACTTATCCACAACGAAAAAATATCGCCAACGGGATCAGGAAGGACCTAGAAGACACCCGAAGCAGCAGGACCGGCATAGCCCACCAGGTGGGGCCGGCTGGCCCCACCCTGGCGCCGCCTGACCCCCTAGGGTTAGGGTTGGCCGCCCCCTTCTGGAGTCTTCCTCCACCGCCTCTGAGGAGTCATCTGAGCCCTTGGTTACGTCGGTTTGATCCTGCGGCACGCGTGCATCCCACCGGGCTATAAATAAAGAGGCAGACCCCCTTCAAAAGAGAACCAATTCATTTCTCCTACTTCATTTGTCAAGAGTAGTCAGAAGTTAGGGTTTCCAGAGATTAGAAGTACAGCTCTAGTTCTTCAAGTTCTTAGTATAGGCGTCTAGCAAGGTTCAAGTAGAGTTGGGCGCTCCGCTCGGGATTCTAGATCTGTTCGTCTAGAGATCGGTAATATTATCTTGTATCTCATTATAACTTTGCTCTACTTTATTATATTGCTACTTATTCAGTTCTTAGTTTATTCTAGTTGCATATTCGATATAGTTGTGATTGATGATGATTATTATCGTATGATCGTAAAGCGCCTGATTCAGTACTCGAGTGAGTTAGGTGGTACGCATTATGTGGACGTGGTGTCTAGATATATCGTGTACCTACGGAGGCACCCTGATGTGCCGGGTCGTGTGGTAGTCCGCGCAGGTGACAGCTGCGTTGATTCCTCTATAGTCCATCCCCCATACGTAGGACTAGCCGAGCACGGTCGCGAAGGAGGTGACCCTTGGTCTTAAAATCCTCATGAGTTGATGCTCCTTATGATGTATTCTGAGTTAGTTACGCTATAGATGAAAGTGTGCAACATGGTGTAGGTTGTAGGCTTTATATTAGTAATTACATAGGTTTCCTTTACTCTAGCCGAATCTTGAGATTGTTTTACTTTGCATTAGTGAGTCTCTATATCCTATCTCTGGAATACCATTTACCTCAATTATTTAGTTATCATTTATCATATTATTGACTAGTTATTGCTAAAGCATTACTTGGCTATGATAGATTTGCACAATTATATTCCTCCTAGTCCTTATAAGTTACCCACTCTTAATGAATAGAATGCTCCTTTATCCTTTTGTCATAAAATAAATCAACGATACTCGGATTACTTTCTAGGTGAAATGCTACAATGGAAGAATTATCTGTGTGCTTGCGGATATATTCTATTAAGAATCATTGCGTGTAGATTATTTTTATCGTTGGTTTTTGGCATCATGTTAGGGATGACAACTTAACGTGAAGTGATGTTAAAAATACCAATAGAAACCAACGTCATCCTTCTGCACAATGAGCTTCAACTCTTCTCTTCTCATTCCTTGGCATTTTCAAATCCACTCTATGTCTGAGGTCTGTATTCGTCACAACTTTCCTCACCATCTCAATTGAAGGAACAGTCATCCTAACCTTGAATGTTGGATTGTTCGGATCTTCAGGCATAAAGCTCATGAACTTCAATTTAACCCCCTTCTGCATCACTATCATTAGGTTGTTCCAACTCTTCTTCTCCATTAGCATCAGCTGTATACTCATTTGGATCACTCACCACTTGCATGGTTCTACGCATCCTGCTTCCTGCTGCCTTCTTGCTCTTCCTCATTGTCCCAACTACCGGTGGTTCCACATTGTCCCTAAACAGATCATCATCGCCATCTTCTACCTCATTGTCTGTGTCTACAAAATCTGGATCTTCATCATTGTCATCACTACCACTACCCTTATTGAATTCTGCTTCAGATCCACATTCAACCAAATCAACTTCACATACATCATTAGCCTTTGGCAAGTTGTTGAATGTTGGATTATTCAGATCTTCAGCCATAAAGCTCATGAACTTCAATTTAACCCCCCTTCTGCATCACTATCATCAGGTTGTTCTAACTCTTCTTCTTCATTAGCATCAGCTGTATACTCATTTGGATCACTCACCACTTGCATGGTTCTACGCATCCTGCTTCCTGCTGCCTTCTTGCTCTTCCTCACTGTCCCAAATACCGGTGGTTCCACATTGTCCTAAACAGATCATCATCGCCACTTCTACCTCATTGTCTATGTCTACAAAATCTAGATCTTCATCATTGTCATCACTACCACTACCCTAATTGAATTCTGCTTTAGATCCACATTGAACCAAATCAACTTCACATACATCATCTGCCTTTGGCAAGTTGTTGTACATAGCGGGAGCTTCTCACCAAGAATCTTGTCCACGTAATGCACCTTTATTGGGCTAAGGACCTTGGGCAATACACCAGCTAGGTTGATAACTATGTCCTCAGGGGGGTTACCTTGGTACTCATGATCAACATATAGGACAAAGCTAGTCATCTTGTTAGCAATATGCCTCATTAACTCTTTGTCCACATCATTGGATATAATCCTTAGACCATTACACAAGTCCTTGCCAAGCAATAGCCAGTTCACTTTCAGGTTGTGATGAGGACATCACTCCTTCAGATACACTCAATGATCCTCCGCTGAATATTCAAGGTCCAATCACAAGAGCTCGCAAAAATTCTGGTGTGAGCTCGTTTCTAAGCCACTCTTTATATGATTTGGAGAATATATTACTACCTAATGATTATATTATGATTAGGAATCATGGAGAGGACCGGGAGATACATAGAAGAGGGCTTGGAGGCGTTGAAGGCCAGCAAGGGCGCTCAAGTCAAGGTGGAGGCCTAGACCAAGTCGACTTCGAATCCGTTTCGGAGTCTAGGAGCAGTCTGTACTAATTTGGACGCCCAGGATGCGTCCAGACTCGGAATTGGACGTTCTTAGACTCTAAAGAAAGATAACGAGAAGAGCTTTCCAATGAGTCTTGTTGGAGGCCCAAATTCATCCGGAGTCATCAGGAATCGTCTGAACAAGTTGACGTCCAGAATCTGCCCCGACGCTGCGACGTCGTATTTTTTGTCTATGGGCCTTGTATCGTGTTGGAACCCATTAGGGGGTGCGTCTAGGGGTCTTGCATGACCTTAGACTCTTTATAATCAGTAGCCATCACCCAAGTTAGGGTTTGGGTTTTGCTTAGATTATTCTGTCCATTGACAGTCGCCGTTCATCGGTTTGTGGAACCCCAACTTGAGAACTTAATCATTCATCTGCGCAGTTTGTCCCAACTTTACGAGCTGCGTTCTTTCGAGTTCTTGCTTGTGTTCTTCGTTTCGCAGGCACGGATTAGCCTTCTTGGTGAGGTCAACCGGTTGGTGACACGGTTGATAACCCGAGGAATCGTGGTGCTAAGGTTGCGGGGTTTGGGTCTTTTGATCTGAAGCCGGATCGGTGTGTCGCGTTCCACTCAAAACGAGAGTTATCCAGGACCTAACGGAAGATCGGGAATCACGTCCCCATCAAGCTTTTTCCTCCCCCTCTTGAATCGGAGTCGTCCTCGACTCAAGCTCATCTTCTTCTCCCAAGTATGGTGTCAAATCTGCAATGTTAAAAGAAGGACTAACCCCGAACTCGGGTGGCAACTCAAGTTTGTATGCATTATCATTTATTTTCTCAATTACTTTATAAGGACCAGCAGCTCTTGGCATTAATTTAGACTTACGCAGCTCACGGAAACCTATCCTTTCTCAAATGTAACCATACCAAATCGCCTGGTTCAAGTTTAATTTCTTTCCTACCTTCACTTCCAGCGGTTCTATACTTTTCATTCATCTTTTTTCGATATTTTCTTTAGTTGTTTCATGCAACTTGCGAATAAATTCAGCACGTGCACTAGCATCACTATGTGTTCTTTCGGTGGTAGGTAAAGGCAAAAGATCAATGGGAGCACGAGGGTTAAAACCATACACCACCGAAAAGGACTTACCTTAGTAGTAGAATGTATCACCCGATTGTAAGCAAACTCCACATGAGGCAAACATTCCTCCCACATCTTTAAATTTTTCTTCAAAATAGCTCTCAACATGGTGCCCAAAGTGCGGTTTACTACCTCTGTTTGGCCATCAGTTTATGGGTGACAAGTTGTAGAAAACAACAATTTCGTACCCAACTTATTCCAAAGAGTGCGCCAAAAATGACTCAAGAATTTTGCATCGCGATCTGAAACAATAGTACAAGGCATACCATGCAAGCGAACAATCTCTTTGAAAAAGAGGTCAACAATAAGAACAACATCATCACTTTTATGACAAGGTATAAAATGAGCCATCTTAGAAAATCGATCCACAACAACAAAAAATGCTATCCCTCCCCCTCTTAGTCCTAGGCAATCCTAAAACAAAGTCCATCGAAATATCCGCCCAAGGAATAGAAGGAACAGGAAGAGGTATGTACAAACCATGTGGATTCAAGCGAGACTTAGCTTTTTCGACATGTGGGGCAGCGTGCCACGAACCGCTCAACATCTCTCCTCATCCTTGGCCAAAATAAGTGTGTGGCCAGCATATCCTCCGTCTTTTTAGCACCAAAATGTCCCATCAAACCTCCTCCATGTGCTTCCTGCAACAACATGAGACGAACGGAACCAAGCTGGAATGCATAGACGGTTAGCTCTAAACACAAAACCATCATTGATCACAAACTTGTTCCAAGTACGTCCCTCTTTACAATTCAGCAAAGACATCTTTAAAAGAAGGATCAAGCAAATATTGTTCTTTTATTGATTCAAGTCCAAAAATCCTACAATCAAGTTGGAACAAGAAAGCATAGCGTCGAGACAAGGCGTCGAAGAATCACATTATCCTTTCCCTTCTTATGTTTAATAATATAAGGAAAATATTCAATAAATTCAACCCACTTAGCATGCCTACGATTCAGATTATTTTGAGAACGAAGATACTTAAGCGATTCATGATCCGAATGTATAACAAATTCTTTAGGCCACAAATAATGACGCCACGTCTCTAAAGAACGCACAAGTGCATACAATTCTTTATCATACGTAGAGTAATTAAGAACAGGACCATGCAATTTCTCGCTAAAGTATGCAACAGGCTTACCTTCTTGCATCAAAACACCTCAATGCCAACTCCACTAGCATCACATTCGAGCTCAAAAGTCTTACCAAAGTTAGGAAGTTGCAGCAATGGCGCGTGTGTAAGCTTGTCCTTCAAAGTGTCAAAGGACGCCTCTTGTGCCTTACCCCAATGAAACACCACACCTTTCTTTGTCAACTCATGCAATGGGGCAGCAAGGGCGCTGAAATCCTTGACAAAGCGGCGATAGAAACCTGCAAGACCAAGAAAACTTCTCACACTGTTGTGATGCTTGTAGGCGTGGCCAACTCCTTATGGCTTCAATTTTCGTCTCATCCACTTGAATTCCCCTGTGGAGTAACAACATAGCCAAGAAAAGAGACTCGATCCGTGCGTAAGATGCACTTCTCAAGGTTACCAAATAAACGTGCATCGCGCAAAGCATTAAAAACAGCACGTAAGTGTTCCATATGTTCATCCGGAGACTTGCTGAAAATCAGTATATCATCAAAGTAAACTACCACAAATCGACCAATGAAAGCTCTTAAAACCTCATTCATTAAGCGCATGAAAGTACTAGGTGCATTAGTCAAACCGAAAGGCATTACTAACCACTCATACAACCCGAATTTAGTTTTGAAAGCCGTTTTCCATTCATCGCCAAGTTTCATTCTAATTTGGTGGTAGCCACTACGCAAATCAATCTTTGTGAAAATTACAGAGCCACACAACTCATCAAGCATGTCATCAAGCCTAGGAATAGGGTGACGATATCTAATAGTAATATTATTAATGGCTCTACAATCAACACACATACGCCAAGAACCATCTTTCTTAGGAACCAAAATGATGGAACGAAGACAAGGACTAAGGCTCTCACGTACATACCCGCGGTCCAAAAGATCTTGGACTTGGCGCTGAATCTCCTTAGTCTCCTCAGGATTGGCACGATAGGCAGCTCGGTTTGGTAGGCTCGCTCCAGGAATTAAGTCAATCTGGTGCTCGATCCCTCGAATGGGTGGAAGTCCTGGAGGTACCTCAGCAGGAAAAATGTCCTCGTACTCCTGCAAAAGGTTAGTGACAGAGGGCGGCAAAATGCTAGCTATGTCATCAATAGAAAATAAAGCATCTTTGCATACCAAAGCATAACATATATCATCGACTTGAGCAAGATCACATTTATTTGCAAGCATAACAGGATGTTTCAATTTAGCTATGTGCTGCTTGTCAGGTGTAGAAGCTTGTTTAGTTTCATTCTCAGCAACTCGCTCTTTATCAGCTTGAACAATTTGAGCAGGGTCATAGGTACCAAAGTAATATTTTTGCCTCTGTGCATAAAAGTATATTTATTACTTCGTCCATGGTGGATCGCATCATTATCAAATTCCCAAGGCCTACCCAATAAAAGAGAACAAGCTTGCATAGAGACCACATCACAATCTATAAAATCAGAATATGTACCAAGGGAGAAGTGTACGCGTGCTGTTTCTGTTACCTTAGCCTTACCTGAGTCGTTTAGCCACTGAATATGGTATGGATGTCGATGTGGTCTAGTTGGCAAGTCAAGCTTCTTAACTAAATCGAACTCACCCAGTTGTTGCAGCTCCCACCATCAATGATGACCCGTGCACGCCGCTCCTTGATGACGAACAAAATCTGAAACAAGTTGTGGCGCTGCAACGCTTCTTCCTCTCTCTCCAAATGTACTAAGAACCCGCCGCACAATGATTGTCTTATTTGTTGACCAAATCTTCAATGCTTAAAGACAATTCTGCATCGGAGGTGGGCTGTTCTTCAATTTCATCCTCCACATCAGAAGTGCTCACATAGCCTCCATCGTCTGTAGCAATATATGTTCGCTTGCTAGGGCAGTCCCTACCGACATGACCAATCCCATGGCAGCGATGGCACTGAATGGATGACGAGCGTCCGGTGGAGGCGACCGAAGAAGCACTCTTGGGCGGTTCCTGCAAACGAGACTTACCAGCGGCTGAAGGGGAAGACGCTGCTGGAGTTGTTCGCACGCTCGCTGCTGGAGTTGATGGAGATGCTCCCGAAGACTTGGGGGCCTGAAACGTTGTCGTCTTGGGTGTGAAGGGGCTGCTGTAGTTTCTACCCTTCTGAAGCTGTTGTCGTCCCTGCAATTCCTTCTCTGCAAGCATAGCAAGCTGGAACAACTGGTTGGTAGTATTAAAATCTTTATAATCAACAATATCCTGAATTTTCCGTCTCAAACCACCATAAAAACGACAAATTTTATCCTCGGAATCCTCCTCTATACCACAACGCAGCATACCCTTTTGAAGCTCAGCAAAATATTCTTGAACAGACATATCCCCCTGCTCTAAACGTTGTAATTTTTTTCGTAAATCACGTTTGTAAGAAGGAGGAACAAATCTATCACGCATTGCTGTTTTTAGCCCATCCCATGATAAAGGTTTTGGATCTAAAGTTTGCCACCAGATTATAGCAAAATCTTTAAATTCGCTAGTGGCATGTCTAACCTTATAGCAACCAGGCACTCCATGGGACTCAAATTTTTGTTCTACTGTTATCTCCCAGTCAAGATATTCCTCAGCGTCATATTTGCCATGAAAAGGAGGTATGGTGAATTTTACCTTAGCAAAAGGATCATCTTTACCTTCATTGCATCGCCCTCGAGGTCCTCCTCCCATACCTGTTCTGTTATATTCTAGCCGTCGACGCAGTTTATTCTCATTTGTGGATCTTTCATCAAGACTACCATCAGGTTTGTAGACTTTATCTTCCTCAAGCACTTGGCCGAAATCAAAATCCTCGTTGGCATTGGTCTCGAGCTCTTGAACCTTCCCTGATAGTGTGGACAGGCGCTTGTCCACACCCTCAAAAGAGTAGTTGAGTTCTTTAACTTCCTTCACTAGCTTTTCCATCTGCTTGAAGCATCATATCCTTGAATTCCTGCAAACCGACTAGACAATACAGAACGTCGTCGGCATGGTTAGTTGTCAAAGAAAATCCCTAACAACTATTTATGGGTTACTTGGTGGAATCACACCCTCACTAGACGTCTTACCAAGTTCTTACCGACGTTCTTACAATTGCAAGCAGCGGATGGTAACACACGGTGGACGGTTGTGATACCTGTGGAGATGTGACACCGCGATTGCAAGGGTCCTTTTTCTGTACTGATCTGAAGAATATGTGGAGCTTGGAAGGCACAAAAAGGAGAGTAATATGTATATCTGGTACACAAGTCAGTAACAGATAGTAATGCTGAATTATAGTCCTAAGTACTCCTTCTCGTTGCTTTGGTGTCTAGTGCTTTGCAAGTCCCGGATGTGTGAGGAGAAACAAATATGATGAACAAATATGATGGATGACAAAGCAGGTAAAGACACTAGAGAGCACACGATGACTCTGCCGAGGGCTCGGATTTTTCCTTTTTCTGAATTTTCCCCGGATTTTCTCAAAAGGCACTAGTAGAAATCAAATTTTTTTTTATTTTTCACTATTTTTTTTATATTTTTCTCTGAACAAAGATCACAAAAGATGTAAGACCAAAAATTGGTACCTCCAAATGAGATGAAATATGGTCTACAGAAATTCAAAGACGTTCTCCGAAAAGCGTCGCGAGAACCCTTGATAATTTTTTTTTCTTTATTTTTCTGAATTTTTTTGGCAATTTTAACGAAACCAAACAGGCAAGAGGCGAGTTTGGGTCACCTCAGAATGGTGTCAAGAATCTGCTCAATTTTTTCAGATTTTTTTCGATAACCGAGCGAAAAGTTATGCCTGTTTTTAAGGAAGGTACCTCAAGTTATGTTTTCCGAAAGGCACAACACGGCGGCGGCGGTTAGGGCAAAGCGTTCCTAAACTCCAACACCGATCACGTGTATTCGCCGATGATGTAAGGAGAGCTGCGATGCGTGCAAAATAACAGCGGGCCGGCAACCTATCTAGGGTTAGCGCGGGCGAGAGATCACACAAGGCGGCTAGCGGGGGGGCAAGTCGAGTAATGTGGTGGCTTCGACTTGTGTTTGGGGATGGTGGATAGGGTAGATACGATTAACAAAAACTCACACAATGAACTCTAACACAACCTAACCAGCAACAAGATCTCGACTGGACACAAAGTCAACACTACGAACTCGAAACCGAAATATGCAAAGGCTATGGCGCGAAGAGGTTGTAGGACAGAAACAAATATGGTCAGGACTATGGGATAAAAAATAAACACGAACTAAGGGATAATTTCGAACCCGACGGTATACCTTAAGCTCTGAATACCACTTGATGGGGACGTGATTCCCGATCTTCCGTTAGGTCCTGGATAACTCTCGTTTTGAGTGGAACGCGACACACCGATCCGGCTTCAGATCAAAAGACCCAAACCCTGCAACCTTAGCACCACGATTCCTCAGGTTATCAACCGTGTCACCAACCGGTTGACCTCACCAAGAAGGCTAATCCGTGCCTGCGAAACGAAGAACACAAGCAAGAACTCGAAAGAACGCAGCTCAGAAAGTTGGGACAAACTGCAGATGAATGATTAAGTTCTCAAGTTGGGGTTCCACAAACCGATGAACGGCGACTGTCAATGGACAGAATAATCTAAGCAAAACCCAAACCCTAACTTGGGCGATGGCTACTGATTAAAGAGTCTAAGGTCATGCAAGACCCCCTAGACGCACCCCTAATGGGTTCCAACACGATACAAGGCCCATAGACCAAAATACGACGTCGCAGCGTCGGGGCAGATTCTGGACGTCAACTTGTTCAGACGATTCCCGATGACTTCGGATGAATTTGGGCCTCCAACAAGACTCATTGGAAAGCTCTTCTCGTTATCTTTCTTTAGAGTCTAAGAACGTCCAATTCCGAGTCCGGACGCATCCTGGGCGTCCAAATTAGTACAGACTGCTCCTAGACTCCAAAACGGATTCGAAGTCGACTTGGTCTAGGCCTCCACCTTGACTTGAGCGCCCTTGCTGGCCTTCAACGCCTCCAAGCCCTCTTCTATGTATCTCCCGGTCCTCTCCATGATTCCTAATCATAATATAATCATTAGGTAGTAATATATTCTCCAAATCATATAAAGAGTGGCTTAGGAACGAGCTCACATGTAAATTTAATTGTCGCGAGCTCTTGTGATTGGACCTTGAATATTCAGCGGAGGATCATTGAGTGTATCTGAAGGAGTGATGTCCTCATCAGGTTGGGAGGGCAGACCCCATATCCTAGTTTCATGATAAACTCCTCAATCCAAAAGTAACACCATAAATCTAAATCCATATGATCAAACCAATCTACTTTATCATTGACATATGTACGGTTCAATCCAACTCCACAGAAAATTCCACCATGATTAATTTCTACTGAGATATGAGTACCACCAAGACCTACATTATAAAAAATTAGCATAGAACTTGGGCCAACCTAACCCTAATTGAATGGGGATAGGAGAAACTCAAGTACTCGGGCACAGGGTCCCATTTCTTTTGATGCTGTGGAGCCATTAGGGAGTGGGACGGGACGAGTCGAATCGCCCACCACCACTACCGCCGCACACTGATAGTTTGGAACATAAACAAGACAAGCTTAAATAACAAGTAGGATTACAACACTATTTTTTAGGCCTAAGCTTTCTAACAGCCATGAAAGCCTTGATTACATCATCTTATACTGCATATATCTAACAACAAGTAATTGACCAAATTGCATAATGCATAAGTAATTGACCAATACATTCCTAATTTCTACTGCATATATCTATAAGCTAAATCAATTGAACTAAATCTAGCAAAAATCTAATAGCAAGTATGTATCAAATTAGATAGCAGTAAAGTTAGGGTTAGGGATTTGAGAGAAAACTAAAGAAAATACGAGGGGGACAGCAAAAGGGGATCGAGCTCTCACCAACTCGGGCTGGGGCAAGGCCGCAAGGGGGCAGCCGACGCAGCTGGGCGGGGCCGGGCCGGCCAGAGGTGGCTTGCCCCGGGCGGGGCTGGCCACCGGGGCAGGGCCGGCCGCCGAGGGTGAGACGCCGGGACAAAGCCGAGCGCACCGACCGCCCGTCGCCGAGGCAACGCGTGGGCGTGGCGCGCTGCCGCCGAGGACCGGAGGGGGCAAAGGGAAGCTGGTAGGGGAGCAGAGCTCATGTCCTCACGAGTCGCCACTTCCGTCGCGGCGTCGCGTGAAGAGGATAGGACCGGCCGAGCGTATGCAAGGTAAGCGATGGTTTTCTTTTTTTTACAGAGTACATGTATACTTGTTGGGCTGGGCCAATGAGGAGGGGAGGGAGAGAAAGAATGGGAGTGTAAGGGCCAGCCAGCTACCAGGGGGTGCATGCATATTCCCCACCCACCACCATGAAACAGTAATGGCTGCTACAGTGCCAGTCAGTCCACGTTGACATGCCACATTGGCATCCTGGCGCGCTGGAGTCTACTTTGGACCTAGTTGAGACGGTAAAACAAGTTTACTGCTATGAATATGCATTTTCAGAGTACCGAGACCTATTTGAGAACTCGGGACAAGTTTGAGGAACACCAGTGAAATTTACTCTTTTGTTTATGTGCTACTGCTGGAGAACTACAGACCCTGTTCGGCTGGCTTAAGCCGGCTGCTTCCGACTGCTTGTATAGTGCCGGACAGAGAGAAAGAAGCAGCCGGAACCAGCCGGATCTCCAGCAGATCTGTTGCAGTTATATTGTTCGTTTTTCCAGTTGGAACCGGAACCAAACCGAAAGAATCGAAAACAAGTCGTGCCTGTCTTAGTTTAGTGTTCATAAAGGCCTCCCCAAAAAAATCTAAGTCAGCTAGCTATTTAAATGTACATGTCAGCATATATTATATGTGAAGGAAAGAGAACGTGTAAAAAAGTGAGCCAACAACTCTTTTGTCGCTCATCTTGCTCATAACTCAAGGCCTCAAATTGTCAACTTATCGCCTTCAACCAAGTATTCCTCACCGTGTTCTCTCGACAACAGCTCCGTTGCGCGCAGCCGCAAGTGTGAATTCTCCCTTCACCCCAGTCCGCTATGCGCGAATCCTCCCTTTGTCCCGCATTGACTCCCGCGAGAAAATCCTTCTATAATCCAACTTCCAACTACCGCCCTTGACTCTTCCAATTTACCAGAGCCATGACAACAAGGTCCATTCCATTCGGTCAAAAACAAGGTCGTTCCTCTTCTTATCCTTCCTCTTCCCATCTCTTTTCCCCAATCTAGTATTCATTGGATTGAATCATAGCTGATTTGAAATCCACTTGCGGTTGCTGGTGATGAGCCGCCGGACAAAGCGAGAGATGGCTATCTCTCCGCAAACTGGATCTGCTCTTGCACATCAAAATGGATGCGCCCTCATGGAGTAGTCAAATAATTTTAACTTTAACTATCAATATATAAAAGAATATTAATATTTGTAATGTATTATTAGTAGCATTAGATAAATTGTTGAGTATATTTTATAGTAATAAATTTATTTTAGTGATATAATCATTGATAATATTTTCTATAAAGCTGATTAAACTTGACTCAGTCATTCATCATGGGGACTGGAGAGAGAGAGAGAGAGAGTAGGCAAGTTAAGTACTCTGTGCAATCCATTTTAGTATGTACTGTGTTCTATTTCCCTAGTACCAGGTCTATACTCCTTTCGTCCTAGACTACCTGTGGTTTTAGCAATGAGCGAGAGTACAAGAAAATGAACCAAAGACATGTATGCCCCGGTGCATACGACAACCACACACATCCTTTACATGCAGACGGTATTTATCATTAAACAAATGGACTATAGAGGGGGGCAAAGGCTGGTAAACATAACTGCTGGTATGGGACTAGTACGGGTGTTGCCTTCCGAGCAGAGAAAACCGTTCTTGCAGGGACAAGATCTGAACTCAAACTATTAAGGTTGTGTTCGGAATAAAACATTTACCATGTTTTTTTTACTATTTTATTTACCAAAAGAATCAAACACATAGGATATTTTGGTAAATTGGCAAAATATTTGCTATTGTCATTTGCTTCTCAAGAGACCAAAAATTTAGCAAAAAGTGTATTTACTCTCTTTTTGTCCCTTCTCTCTAACAACTTTGGTTATCTTTTAGCACTTGGATCCATATCCATTTTTAGAGACTAAACTTTAAAAGCTAAATTTTTATCGAATTTTGCTATTTTTCTGTTGAGAGTTTTTCAATTTTTGGATCTGTCAAATTCTGAGCCGCTAGATATGCTTTAAGATGTGTGTTGTCTTTTTGGGTGTAGACTGCCGTAACGTCCTGTAACACCGGCATCCGAAACCCGTTAACCTCTTCACACCCATCGCTAACCTCCCGATTCTTTTTTTCCCCCAAATCACCGCACAGCCTCTCGCCCTCTCGTCTCCGCCGTGGGCGTCAGGCGGCGCCGGCTGTGGTTGGAGAGCACTCGCCGCCTCCTACCCTCTGCCGCTGGGCGCCGAGGATCTCCGCAGCTGCAGGCTGTGGGCGGCCTGCGAGTCTTGGTGCCCACATATAGCGATGTCCAGAGGACCATCTCCGCCGCGTTCGTGCGAGGCTCGCACGCCGGTTCCCTTGTGCTCAAGAAGTTGGGCGCCCCGCCTTCCCCTCACGCGTGCTGATGTTTCCAGCTCGAGGCGTACGCGCTCTTCTCTGATTGGAGCAGTCAAATTTGTTAGTGGTTGTTGCTGATTTGATGTTTTTTGTTCTCTCTTATTGTTATATTTTTTTTGTCAAGTTTTGGTAGGCATTAGTTGTCATTGTGTAGATGTGGATGTGGTTCTACAGTTGGTGGTGTTGTAGCTGTCCGCGAGCTGGGCCAAGGTCAGTAGGTCACAAACACTGGCCTCCCGGCAAACAGTGGTCGACGGAGAGGCGTGTGTCCACCCACAGCCGATTTGACTGCCAGGAGCTGATGGGGTGACATCAGGAATGGCTAGTCCTCGATCTGGACTGGAGGTGCCTTGATGATTCAAGCTATGGGGAAGGAAAAGAGAGGAGGGGCTGACGCCCAGTGGCGGCGGTGCTTTGTGGCCCTATGGTGATCTAGTGGTCGGGAGAGAAGGTGAGGACTACTGAGGAGCGTCGTGGGAGGGGAACAAGTTAGCGTTGTCCCTTTGTTTTGTTATGTTGATGGCTCTTTTTGTTACCTAGCTAGAGCCTTCTGCAATGTCCCTTTGTTGATATTTCAGTATTCTATGCTTGGATTCAGTAGTGATATTTTTTTCAGACGTAGTGGTAATGGCACTGTCCTTGTGTTGGCATAGTTATCATAATTTGCGTGTGTTACTAATTCATGATATTGATGTGTATTTGTAAATGTGGACTAGTCTGTTGCAGTCGTTGAGGCATTTGATGTGTGTGTTGCTGCTGACCTACAATTATTACAGATGTTGTTTTTACTGTAACGATGAACATGAATGAGAGAATAGCATGCGCTTGCAGATTCCCGGATAGGAGGATTAATTATTAATTAGTCAATTAGCCCTGTTGAAGAATACTGCTAGCATGTTCTACAATAGTTTGTATTTGAAATCAGAGACATAATGTAGTTTGAAGCTATCTGTTTTTTTTTTTTTTCAAAAAAAATATTTGCTGAATGATGATGACAGCTGAACCTGACCATTTTTGCCTAGAGCTATTTGCTTTTAATCTTTCTTTAGTTGTGCTGTGTGTAGTACGTTTGCCTTTTCCCACTTCTAATGGATTTGACGTTACTATGCAGAAGGAGCTTTCTTGTGTCCTTAATTAATTTGTTGACTGTCCATAGCTCCAAAAGTTATTTTGTGACTAGATTTTTTTTCTCCCTCAACATGACAAAATGGCAAGTAACCAAGATTCTTTGCTCAGTTAGTCACTTGGTCGTGAGTTTGGAGGGATAAAAGATTGAAGCCGCCGGGAAAGTAGCAACTCTGACTATCTTTTTGGGTCTCTGTGTTGGAATGGATCACTCATGATGTGTTGAAGCCGTGATTCGAACTCTGTGTCAATCAAATTTGTTTTTGTCATTTTTGTTAAATTTGCTTGCAAGTTGGAGTTGTTTGTTATTTTCCTCTTCAGTAGCAGTTTTCGTATTTCTCTGTGTCGGACAACAACACTAGCAGATAATGGTTGTTTTGTGTCACTTAGTTTAATCCCAGGAACAGCTTGCCTTCAGTTAGCCTGTATATGTGTTTTGTCAAATTCTTCTATCTATGTTTAGGCGTGGGCGTGGTGTGTATCTCTGTGTGTGTCTCTGTTGTGTTTGTGTGTATCTGTGTGTGTGTGTGTGTGTGTGTGTGTGTGTGTGTGTGTCGGTGCGTGTATTTTTTGTGGTTGTGTGTGTGTGGGGGCGTCTGTGTATGTGTGTTTTGTGTGTGTGTGTGTATGTGTGTTTGTCTCTATCTTTTTGTTTGAGCTGTTATTTCTATTTTGCAGTTGATGATTATTTTTTTGTGTGATTATGAGTGTCTGTGTTTCTGTTGTTTGTGTGTATGTGTGTGCTTTTCTGAGTATTTGTGTGTGTTGCCATTGAGCTCATATTGCTTTTGTTGCCTTTGTTACCCTAAGTGTGTCTCTCTCTCTCTCTCTCTCTCTCTCTCTCTCTCTCTCTCTGTGTGTGTCTTTGTGCGTGGTTGTCTTTGTGTTTTTTTGTGTTGGCGTCTGTGTGTATCTTATTTTATTCTTAGCTTTATCCTAGGATAAAATTGCTATGAGAATGGAAAGCTTTGTAGTTGTTAATTACTGTATTTTTTTGTCTCCATGGTTAGTTCATTGTCAAATGTCAAATTATCTCACTGTTTGTGAGAAGGAAGAATGTTGGTTCAGTGAAGATCAAGAGGAGCAAGGATGTTGTCAAGTTCAAGGTGCAAGCAATCTCTTCCTCGAGGATGGTACAACTTTTTAATTGGCAATGTCTGACATGCTGTTGGTTTGCATCTCATCTTCTCTAGAAGCAACTGGTATGTTTCTACTTGCTGTCAAAACTATGGATGTTGCTACTTGCTGTTGTCGGTATATACTGCAAACTATCAAAACTGTGGCGACTGTCTATGTCTTTTCACTTTCAGAGTCATTGTTGTCTATATGATCCATTAACCGTGCTTCATTTAACTATTCTACTAGGTGAAGAGCTAGACAAACTTTTTAATCTCAGCAATTTTGTTTGATAACTGTGCAATCAAAACTGTGAACTACTCATTCTAAGAAATTGCAACTTTGTAGTCAAACAAGTGAAACACTAATTCCTCGAAGGGGTGCAAGTTTATAACACTATTGATACCATCATGCAACCAACACAATATTTTTAATAATTATTCATTTTAGAGACAGACCTTATTCTAACATACTGCCAAAATTGTTGAGCCACATAACACCTAAGGGCTATGCTTATGGATTATGGAGTTGTTTACTATAAAAATCTGAAGCTACAGATAAGCATAGTCCACTCAGATATTCTAATGAAGTATTTTCCGTTGGTGCCATTTACATCTGGATTTTTCTTTTGTTTCTCATTCGATTCACAAAGGTTTCTTTTTCACATTTGAATAATATATGTGCCTCTTGGCAAGAAACCACTTGACTAGAACACACGAGTGAGGATAGCTGTTGGAGTCTAGAAGAGCTTTCTTACTTGCACAAAACTTGCACAATGTAGTTGATTCATCTATTATCTTACTGTGATATGAAGGCTGCTAATATTCTGCTGGGTGAGGACTAGCCGTAGAGCTCCTGACTATGGGCTTACAAAAGTTGGTCCTGTCAGATACAGAACTCGTGCCCACAAGAGTTATGGGTCCCTATGGCTATTGTGCTCATGATTATGTTGTGAGTATACAGTTTCGGTATTCTTCTGTTGGAACTGATCACAGGAAGGAGGATTCATGATGCTTCACGGCCTAAACTAGAGCGAAGTCTATTAACATGGGTAAGCAGCTCTGCCTTGTTGTTACCTAGTATATAAAAAGCTTAAAGTTTTCGATTCATAAAATGCAGAACGCTTTATCCTTTTTTCTGAATTTTGCAGTCGAGGCCATTCCTGCACGAGGAAGTTCTACAGGCTCGTTGCCTCTGCTAGGCTGTTAGAGCAACCGCAGTGGGGGGTTCGAAGCGGTGCCTATACAATAAATGCACGGATAAGAACCGGTGTCTATACACTGCGTGATCGGTTCCATGGAGAACCAAGGCCTTTGTAAAGAACCCGGTGCGGAAGAGAGATTTTTACGGAGGAAGGCGACAGGTGTGCGAGAAAGGAGAATCCTGAGATCTGTAAAATACTTTTTTTTAATGTGGGTCCTATTTATAGAACTAGATCCGGTTCCATACATTGCAGTGAATTTTGGTATAGGCAGCAGGTGAAGTCACATCAACTCTATAGACACAGGGGTGGTTCTATACACTGCTGATGCCCTTACCTGCCACCATCATCAGTGCTGGAGCAGTGTGTGTGTGTTCTGGCGCTGCTGCTAGCTTTGTTGTGTGTGTGTGTGTGTGGGGTGTCTGGTACTCTAGTGTAAGCGCGCGCGCGCGTGTGTGGTGTCTGGTGTAAGCGCGCCGTGTGTGTTCAGGCTGTTAGCGGGTTTTGGATCCTATTTGGTATTGATCCGTGTTATAAAATTTGATAGATTTTTTCTTTTAACATCTGTCAAGTTTTTCCCTATAGACGTGTCATCATTTGATTTGTGTAGAATCTGACAGATTTTAGACTCATAAATCCGTTGACAGATATCTAGACAGACCCATTTTTATCCATGGCAAACGAATCCAAACAAAGTCTAATATTCTGGGATGGAGCGAGTAGATGGCTAGCTAACCAGCTCAACAATTAGTTAGAGAATATGCCGATGCTTGGCAACAAACCAGTTCCAACAGACTCCTCTGGAGCCGACGGTATGAACTCTCTCAGGGTATATTATAATTAAGGTAGAGGGCCTTATCCATGCTCACCGAGAAATCCCCAAGAGGGCATGATCTCCCCCCAGGCATTGTAATTAAAGTAGAAAACCTCAAGCATGTTGGCCGAGAAAATTTCTAAACCCAGCTTTGGCTAGCGAGGGAATTTTTTTAACAACGTGCCATGAGCCATCAACTCGAAGGCACAAGTTGACCAGTTTAATTTGTTTTCACAAGGGGATTGGAGATTTCCTGATTCTTTGATCGCTGTCGTCCCCATGCCACCCACGCTCCTAGCCATCTTCCAAAGTTCTCCCTCCTTGCCATCGCCAGCGCGGGCTGGTGTTCGGTGATGGTGCCTTCCGTGGAAGTGAATCTCTGAAAGGCTTGATTGAAGATACGCCAACATAGATATGCGTATGCCAACACGCACCCTGTCTCTTGTAACGTGTGCTACTACTACTAGTGCTAGCCTGCTAGGTCGCTGACTGGCGTAGTAGTCCATCTCCGCGCTCCAAGATGATAAAAAAGGGAGACCAACAAAGCAGCTGATAAATTCCTCGCGGTAAGCATGGTTAGCCATTAAACTATACGAATTAAGAAAGCAGCTGATAAAACTTGCTAAACAGGAAACACAGGAGTAATAAAGTTCAGCTTCTGACCCAAAATAATACTAAATAAGCAGATACTATGCACAAAGGTTACAGTTCACTCTTCCAGGAAAAAAAAAATACACAAAACTTTGCCTGCAGTGCGTATCACTATATCAGCCCCAGGCTCAACAAACAACTTTTTGGGCAAAAGCCACTTCATGATGATGCAAAACTAAAAAACCCACATATGCACAGCACCCACAAACCACAGATACACATCAACAGGTGACAACGGTACAGTGCAATGGAAGACCAACTAAGTGCAATTAAATTGGAAATGGTTACAAGCAATACGCCAGGAATAGTTACAAGATATGTGCCTGTACATACTAGGTGCTTCGAATAAACACATGCTTCTTCATCTAGCTTGTGACTTCCGCTCATTGAGGCGGTGCTGCATTTGCATCCAGTGTGTTGTAGGTGTAGTCACTCGTGTTCAAACCATACTGGATGACAGCAAAAATGTGAGTTAGTTACTAGTCCATCAGGACAGATAAAGAGAAAGATAATCATTTTTCGTTGAGGATTGCCAATGCCAAGCAATCACTTTGGTCCGTCCAACACAGGTAAAGTAATGCCAAGGGCATGATGACAAACTGCACGCGACAAGTCACAGTAGTAGCGCATTCACAGACCAATCATCAATAAACTCCTGCACAAGAAGCTGGGGAGGGGGGGGGGCAGAGAGTGTGGGATGGAGCTCTTACCTCCATACTCTGTCATCATGCCTCACCACCAGAAAAAAGAGAGGGACTATAGAACATAGGGAGAGGATGAAAAACAGAAATGTGTCTAAAACAGCTATTTAATCATCCCCGTGATTATGCAACTTCATCCACCATGGATGAAATTCTATCTGTCCCACCTTTACTCAAATGTTAGTATACCTCCCAAGGAATCTGCCCAACCCTGTGAAGCTACAGATCTAGTTCTACAATGAGTGCACTTTAAGTGCGTTTAAATTGCAGTGTTGCACATGTGGAGTTAGAAAAACCAATGAACTGGTGGCCACTGTAGAGAAGCCCGAGCACCTTGACTGCGAAGACAAGCTTGACTTCTGGTTCTAGTTGTATTCTGTATCCCATTAGAGATAGGATTGGATATGATTTGTTCTAATTTGATTGGGCCATCCTTAGGTGGCCAGGAGTCCTCGCTCTATAAAGGGAGGTGATGTAACTTGGAGAAAGTAATGAAGAGCAAACAATCCAATTCCCCCAAATATTCTAGTCTCCACAGCCCCCATGCCTCCACGCGACTTTGCCCGACCATCTTCCTGGCAATGGTCATCCCCCAAATGATCTAAGGTTCATAAAGGTGGATGAAAAGGAAACTTTTGCAGATCAGAGAAATAGACGCTACCATAGATGCATGAAGTGGAGCTACTTCCTTTGCTTGAGGAAAAAAAAATCAGCTGAATATGATTTATAAACTCCTCATCAGACTTGAGACATCTAGCTGGTAAATAACTCCAGAACTGTATCAAAATCAACAACGCTGCTTATCACAGGACATGACAACTAAGCCCAACAACTATAACTACATCAAGATTCAAGAAAGTGAGGAATGTGCAAGTAGCAGGGACAGATCTAGGATACAAATTTGGAGGGATTGAAGTCGTCATCTTCAACCTCCAATATCTCCTCCTCATAGTAGCCACGACGAAAATTCATGGAGGGGCTCTAGAGGGGCTCCATGGGATCAGCGGTGGTAGGAGGGGCTTGAGCCCACCCTGCTCCACTAGATTGGTTTCCTTTCATCTATTGACTTTGATTAGAGATGAGCTGGCCTCTTTCATGACGTTTAAGGATCATTGGCTGTTAGGCATCCTCTTCATATAGTCTCCAAAAGAGGAAATAGTATCTTGTGGAGCAACAAAGCGAAATGAATTAGCCAGAGTCATCAAACTTCTCCAAGTCCGTGTGGTGGGACGATACTAGACCAGAAGGTGATGTTCAGCATGGGGCATCGATCGATCTCTGGTAGTCTGGTGTTAGCTCATTCCTGTTTATGTTGTACATATATACAACCCAAAAGATAGCGTTGAAGTGGGAGATAGTTTTCACCTTGTGTTTCATTCTTGAGCTCCAGAGGTCAGGACGGGCACCTCTGGTATCAACGGTGGTAGGGAGGTAAGGCGCAGGAGTTTGGGCAACCAGGAGTGGCCTCCGTATAACCACAAAGTCTTCATCACTGTCATAGTCCATGGTCTGGGCAGACAGCATGGCCCGTAAAATCATAGCTAGGAGAAGTGAGAGTGCCTGAAGATGAATGAGACGTGGTAAAATAAGATATATAGTAGTAGTAGTAGTCTGCAATTATAAAACATGAACATCTAGTTTGGAGTTGGGAGTGATATATAATGAATGAAACAGGGGCATGCCTTCAGTTATTGACTATTGAGTATGCATGGTATTAGGAATACTCCTATAGTTTATGTAAGTGGAAGAAGCTAGCTGAAAGGGAAGAATTGAGGGGGGATGCGGCAACCTGTGCAGCGAAGATGGCAAGAGCAGCCGATTTGCATAGGTCGAGGTTATTATGGATGAAGGAGAGCAAGTTGTGGAGCTCGCCGGTGCGATCCTCTGGCAGGTCCTGATTGACGATACATTCGGATTACGGAGTGAACAAGTAAGAAAAAATTTGAGATTTATTAAAAAAAAAAAAAGAAGTTGAATGAATGAAACCTGTATCCAGTGCTGATTGAGCGCGAGATGGGCGGCGAGAGCAGCTTCGAGCAACATCATGGCCATGGCCGGGATGGTGTACTGTCGTGTCGAGGGAAGTTCCCAAATCCAAAGTAAATAGTATATATAGTAAAAAAGTGAACCCAAAGAAGAAAAAAAAGTGTATGTATGTATGTAGTAGTTCTAGTACTAGTGCAGAAGACGTACGAAGCAGAGGCAGCATCCGTTGTTGATCTCGGATGCCAGGTAACCCGCGAGGAGGAGAAGGCAGTAGAAGAGCCCCGCCGCCATGAGGAGCGACGGGAACCATAGGTCCGGGCTTAGGAGGTCTCGGAGGTGCAGCTGGTGGTGGCGCGCCCAGCGCGAGAGGATCCATGCTGCGTAGAGGAGGGCGGAGACAGCGGCGAAGGCCTGGAGGAAGGCGAGCAGCTTGAGCAGGAAGCCGAGGCAGCACGCAGGCCAGCCCAGGCCCCGACCCTGGCCGGCTTCTCTGCTCCGGCGACGCACCATCGGATCTCCGACTACCCCAGCAGCAGCAGCAGATCTGGATCTCAAATCTCACCCTTTTGTTGGACTGGAACAGGATTTCTCCGTCTCTTCTCTTCTCTTCTTTTCGTTTGGAATGAGATGAGATGATCGAATCGGGCGGCTGCTCTGCCTGCGGTTGCTTGTCCAGGTCGGAGTCGGACCGAATATGTGGGATGCGTTGACTCCACTCTTCGGCCTGCACAGGTTTGGTTTTTTTTCTCCTATCTTCTATCTCCTACAATATTTACATATGCGTTGACTCCACTCTTCGGCCTGCACAGGTTTGGTTTTTTTTCTCCTATCTTCTATCTCCTACAATATTTACATTTATTTACAACTTAATTTACATTTACAACTTAAAAAGACTATAAAGAGTAGACACCGCATTTCACCGTGGGCCCATGGTTCCTCGCCGTCGCGCGGCCGTCGGCCTCCGTCATCGCCCTCGCCCGCTCGCCATGGATCAGCCCGCCGTGCCCGCGCCGTTGAGTGCTGCTAGCACACTGCCCCGTCCCGCCATATCCCAATCTCTTCCACACGCGCGAGAAGATCCGGGAGTTGCTGCACCTGCACCGCTTCCTATATGTGTGGGCCTGAAGTCGCTGCACGAGCACCACTGTGGCAGAACCTTCCAAATTATATGGTCCACAAGTACCTGACATTGTCTTTAAGACCTCTATCGGCTATGCTAGTGTACCACGTAACTTAAAAAGTCATGTCGGGTGAAACCCCGATGAAACCACAATCCTCCAGGATCGATTTCTTACAGAGATATTATATTATAGTATTACAACCGTTTTTATTCAAATACAATAGAGTAGCGGAAGATTTATAAAAGATAAGACTACACTTGTTCACTCCAAGGTTGCTTTTAGTTTAGTCACTTTTATAAACTTGATAAAGCGTGTAAGTGAAATTTAATTACTTTTTCACACTATTCTAATTGGCATGCATAGCAAGCTATACTAGTGATCATCAATCATGATTAGCATCTCAAAACATGCTTAGCATATAAGACAAAACATCACTTGTGCAAGGATCATTAACACCATGACATGCTCTAATGCACTTAATGCATGGTGATTAATGAATTGATAAACATGATACTTAATGCAAGGTGTTACGTTAACCTAAACCCCAACATGTCATCATCATCTTTGCATGAGCATTCATCATTAGAGAACCCTAATGCAAATAACTAAAATGAGTTTATTTAATTCTAGGGTTGGTTGCGCTCTTTTATACCGTATGTGTATAAAAATGAGTATGTCATTAAACTTCGATTACAATTTTACTTTTGTTGATAAAAGCAACCAATTAAAATCA
The DNA here is from genome assembly GCA_015844335.1 of Chrysopogon serrulatus. Classification (NCBI taxonomy): domain Eukaryota; kingdom Viridiplantae; phylum Streptophyta; class Magnoliopsida; order Poales; family Poaceae; genus Chrysopogon; species Chrysopogon serrulatus. The sequence continues at coordinate 22,217 of JADLZL010003621.1, read as the reverse complement.
AACCTGATGTTTGCAAGTGTTTGGCTAACCCTAACTCACACCCCAAACATGTTTTACAAGTCAATTATGCAAAAGCAAGAACTCAAGTTGAATTTGGAATTTAAATTCCAACCCTAGCTAGAAATGGTTAAGTGTTGGAGTTCGAATTTCATTTTTAATTTCGAGCTAATCATAATTGATTTTCTAAATAAAAGTTGCTAACCATTGGCACCATTTCAAAGTATGAACTTTGTACTTTGAAAGTGTGTCATTGGTTGGGTTTAAAAAAGTACCACAACATCATTAATTGATTGCCCAAAGATCCAATTTGAAATTCCTTTTCAAAATCCTGAAATTCAAAAGCTTTTACCCCTTTCTCAATTTCATCTCAAAATATTCAAAATTTGAGAAAAAACTTCCAAAATACAGTTTGTGCATATCTTTGTGCTCTACAAGTTTGGTAAATAAAGTTTTTATGTTTTTGAATAAAATTTTAAGTAATTTCAAAAGTTCTTTAAATTGGGAATTGTCCTCTTTTGAATTTTAAACTCCAATTTAAAAATTATTCAGTTTCATGAAAAACTTTCTAAATAAAAGTTGTAGATATTGAAAAATGAAACAACTTTTATTTTTGGATATTTTCATCTTTTATTCAAAATTTCAAAGTAATTTTAAAATCACAAGAGTTGGGATTTAAACCCTTTTTTCAAATCCAAGTTGCAGTTTCAAAAGTATTTGAAATTTGACTAAACTTATTAAATAAAAGTTGTAGACCTCATTGTTTGGCACAACTTCTATTTTGGAAATTTTTCAAGTTGTTACATGAATTTTGGAGTAATTTTGAAAAAAGAAAGAAGGGGAACCCTGTGCTACAGTAACCGAGGGGGAGAGTTCACTTTTCTCCTCTCTGCCCATGCCGTCGACCGCCGCCGTGGCTTCACCTCCGGCTTTTCCTCGCGCCATGCCACGCCGTGAGCGGTTCCAGTGGCCTCGCCGGTGCGCTGGCCACCCCTAGAAGCATCGGCTTCACCTTTAAAAGCTCCATAGCACCGGCGCCGTCGCTCTCTTCTCTCCCCAGCTCCACCGCCATGCTTGCCACGCGCCGGCGAAATTCGCCGACAATGCTTCACCTCAGCCCTGCAGCCTAAGCACACGATTCCGCAACACCTTTGCGCACCGGTTGCACCCACCCGCGCCTCACATCACCGCCGGAGTTAGCCGCGCGGTCATCATCTTCTTCGCGGACGGCAGCAGCGCCGCCGTGAGCTTGCTCGCCGTGTCAGGCCTCTTTGATGAACCCCCGGTCGAATAAATCATCGTCTTAGCGTTACCTTGGGCCAGTCATCACGGTCGGCTCGCTCGCTTCACTTCTATCACGCTGGACACGCAGGAACGACACCTTGCCGCCGGTGCATGCGCACTGCTCCCGCCGCCGCCTACATGGCCGATGCGCCATGGCCATCGCCATCCTCCATCCAGGCCTTAATCCGGTCGCTCAGCTCCTTGGGAGGCTCACAAGTCGTGGAGTGTCATGGTGGTGACTCTTCCTCGACGCCGGTGACCTCACCGGAGGTGAGCCGGACGGCTGAGCCGCCATCGTCGCCGTTTCTCATGCTCTGGCCACCAATCGGGGTAGGGTTTGAGCTCGCTGGGTTCGTCAGGTTGAGAGGAAACTGGAGATGTCCCTGGCGCCGCCGATAGTCTCGCCGTCGGCGAGGACGATGGCCGGCAGCGCCGCCGTTCCCTCTGTTTGAAGGGAGAAGAGAAGGGGAGCCGGGCCAAGCCAGGCCGCTGCTAGCCGGGCCGTCTACCGTAAAGAGAGAAAAGGGAGAGGCAGCGCTAGAGCGGGCCGAAGGGCCGATTGGGCCGGACCGTGGCCTGCAAAGGAGAAGAAAAGGTTTTCTTTTTCTTTATTTGATTTAAAAGTTGATTTTTGCTATTTACATAATTAAATAATTTGGGCAAATAAAAATGTGACAAATATATGTATGTGATCCTCATGATGTGTGCTTTCATAGAAAAATCTGTGTGCAGCATGTTAATTACTTTTGTCATGTTCAATAATTCCATGCTTTAATTAATAAATGCATAATGTTTGATTTTTGTAGAGCAAAATATTGATCCAAAAATCATGAAACTTTAGGGTTAAGTTTGTCATGCTAAAACCAACCTTCATTAAAAGTTTGGCACTGTTTGTAATAAGTTTACTTTTTATAATTAATTCTAGCCTTATTTAATGACCATAAAAATAGTTAATGACACCATGTATTAATTAATTAGTTGGCTAATTAATTGTTAATTAATTTATAGTTTTGTTTGGAGAATTTGAATCAACAAAATATTTCTGGTCCAAGGCATGATCATGCATGGTTTATATATATAGTGTTGCCCACATGTTTATTAAATAATAAAATAACTTAAGTAATAATAAAAGAATGTTTCCCTTAGGTATGATTTCCACTTTGGTATTGCTTGAAGACCACGAATCATAACCACTCTAATGATTCATGGCTTGGGTGTGTAATAATAATAATAGTTATTATCACATGTGTAGTAGTAGTTAATTACTTAGCAAATTTAATTAGCGGCTTTCAATAACCGTAACCGTAAAAATGGTTAATAAAGTAGTAATTAACCTTAATCACCATAGGGTTGATTGACTTTGGAACTGAGTGATGACCCTAGGTCATTAACCCTAATAACCTTCGGCAAATCAATTGTGATGATTGTGTTGCGTTATTTGATGTCATCAAAGTTGTTACTTATGATCTCTTGATGCAACTATACCGTGAAGGGAAGTTGTACTCAACCTTCTTTTGTTTATTGTCTTGCATCATGCATCATGTCATGCATTCCATCATACTTAGAATGCATCATTTCTATACGTGTAGTGTACGTGAGAGCGAAGGCTCGCATTGATCAAGCCGCGGAGAAAGGTCCAGGGATCCAACCTCGACAAGGTGAATCCACCAAATGAGTCAATATCAAGATTAACAGCTAACCTTCTATGCAACACAGGCAAGCCCCGGATGCATTAAACCCTTCCTTGAATTTTAGAAATCCTTTATTATTTTATGTTGATGTTATAATGCATTAAGTGTAGAAGTTGTGTGATATCCTATCTGATGCATTTACCATACCTTGATATATTATCCCTAAAATCTGTTTTGATTTGAAAATGCTTAGTATATGCTTAGTCTCGCTGATAGCCTAGATTTTATAAATAAAAAAAATTTCAAAGTTTGATAATAATACCCCGTTGGGGAAAATTATAAAAACCTGATGTTGCTTATTGTTTATCTTTGACTTTGATCGGGTCAAAGGTAGACAGCAAGAATATGATGAGTAAATCGAGACGCGGGTGGAGTGACTTGCATCAGGAAGGGCTAGTGCCCTGGTGTAGTGTCGTCCACTTGTGTCGGTTAAGGACCGTTCGTTGTGGTGATCCTGTGGTCAAGAGGGTTATTGGATAGTACTAGTCGCATGCTAATGGCGGTAAGCTCCCTTGTATGATCCATGCGAGAACGGATAACTGGGACGAGAAGTAGCCTGTACCCACACTACGAGCGCACCGTCGACGGTAAGACTGACGGCGTAGGGAGATGGTGTACTGTACTCTCGTGGCTAGGACCCGTTCTGGTCTGGAGAAATGCAAGCGTGGGTTGATGTATGTGAGATGTTCGGTCCTGCATACATCGTGTGGCTAGGAAGCCCCAGCTGGGTATATAAAGCGATTCGAATCGTCGTTGCTCCACGATATGGGAGACTTGACCAAGCGTCAGCATCGTAGTAATGATGGAAGTGTTGAGACTGGGAAGTTTTGAAGCCGTTATTTGGTTGATAAGTGCTTGCTATAGATTAGGGTAACTTAGATGGATAGTTTAATAATAAATAGCAATATCCTATAAGATGGAAAGTAAGGATCGATATTAGTCGCTTTTCCGTAAAGGTGTATTTGATTCTTGCTAAAGCCTTACCTTGATTCCTACCAACCAGAATTCCTGAGTCTTCTCCACTCTTTTCTGTCGGGTAAGTCTTGCGGAGTACTTTTGGTACTCAGGGTTTGTTTGACTCCTGTTGCAGGTACTAACTGTTGCTGCTAAGTTCGGTCATACCAGTGGGTTTAGAATGATCGAATATCTCCCACCTGAGGTGTTCTCCTGCAGGTGTTCTATATCTCCTTCTTACTTCCGCAAACCCAGTTAAATTTTGTTTAATTAAACTCTGATCAAATGTTGCAATCTTCTTTGTGAATCTTCCGCTACTCTGGTATTTTTGTACGAAAACGGTTGTAATACTACAATATCTCTGTAAGAATTCGATCCTGTCATCGGGGTTTCACCCGACAGAACTTTTTAAGTTATGTGGAACACAAGCATAGTCGACAGAGGTCTTAGCGACAATGTCAGATGCTTGTGGGTCATATAATTTAGAAGGTTCTGCCACAACCACTTCATCTCTATGCGTTTTGAATGAGATCTAGGAGTGACTGGGACGGAGGGTTTGCCTGATACGAGCACACGCTGGACCTCCTCATCTCCCACCGCAAGAAGCATCACCACCAGGTATGTCCCTGGATCCATTGATTTGTCATCCCACGGCTGCACGCTATGCCGCCCATCCACACTCCCATCGAAGGGCAGGGCTTGTTGAGGTGCCGGCACTGCTGCTGCATGTACTCCCGCATCTCCGCCTCCAGTTAAACCTGCTCTGAATTGTTTGCACAAGATAATTCTCAGACTTGTTCTTTACTGCCCTATGAAGAGGAATTAAAGGATAGAATCCAGAGGTGAAGATTGTAATTGTTTTTGCATGTTCCGTCTTATGGATATGAATTTTGCTTTTACATTATTGTGCAGCCTTTGCAGTCTTCACTACAACTTATCTCAACCTATAAAAGTGAAAAATGTGAAAATTTCAGTTCCGATCTACTAAGTCACCTGTTTGCATTTTTTCATGGATTGAAAAAAATATGGTTATCCAATTCTGATATACTATTAGCAATTTTGTTGTAACTTGTAGTTCGTACATGTTTCAATGAGGTTTTCTATCATCTCAGATGTGTTCATAGTCGTTAGTACTGAGACTGGAAATTGGAATCAGCAAATACGTCAAAAGCTTACAGCAAGAGCCAGGCCCTTGTTACTGTAGGGGCGGCTCAAGATTGAACCGCCCCTACAGCTGGTTGGCCATGCGCAGGGAACCCAGCCGCCCTTACTGCTTTCTCCGTAAGGGCGGCTGGCCTTTTTAGCCGCTCTTACAGAGAGTAAGAGCGGCTCAATCACCAGCCGCTCTTACAGAAATCAGTAAGGACGGCTGGATTACCGGCCGCTCTTACATTATTAGGCTGCCCCTTTCTTCCACCTCGACCTACTCACTCCACTCGGATCACTAAACGTAAAAAGGCTGGGAGGCCTTGGGCTCCTCCCAAAAAGTTGCTTAAGGGGAGGTTTTCGACCTTAAATCCTTGGTTGGAGAGCTGATTGAAGGTAAGGAAATGCTATTTAAATCTCCATATTAGAGAAATGCTATTTAAATCTCTTTGAATGGTTGATTAAAACGTACGGAGCTTTGTTTTTTCTCTCTCTTTCATGGCCTGGCCGGTGCTTGAGCTCCATAAAAATTTTATGGAGCTAATTAGGCTCTACTTTTTTGAAGTTATTATTGTGGATTAGCTAGAGCTCACAACATTTATTTAGTGGCTCTTGCTTGATTTAAGTGGAGACTGAACGACACCCTAGATCTAGATCTACGTTTTCAGTTTTTTTTTAATTCTTGTTTCATATAATTTTTAATTAAACATGAGAATGGGTACAGATTACAGTTATAATTTTGAAAAGGGTTACAGTTCTGAGAGAAGCTTTTCAGTTTTAAGTAGTATCCAAATTTAGAAACCAAGTTTCAAAAAGGCCAACTTTCTACCAAAGATATGCACGTCTTTGGATCGACCATGCATAGACATCACAATCAAGAGAGTTATTAGCTTGAAAAACTGTTCCATTGAACTTGTAGCCATTGCAAATGGTAATAATTCCTCCGAAGCCCCAACTAAAGTGGGAAAAAGAGCAAAATAGTTTAGGTGTCTGGGGCAAATCCTTTTCAAAATAGAGGAGTCAAATCTTCTCTTTTTTGTTTCCTGCAGATAAACAAAATGGCAGGAGCTTTCATTGATTTTGGCTCTTATTGCATCCCACTTCTCCTCATAATTTACACCACACAAATTGAGATCAAACTGTGAGTTTGTGATACCTAATGAACCTATTTTCAACAATCAGGCAACTCAAAGACAGGGGTCATCTATGCTCAAGACTACAATTTATTTTCAATCCAAGATGTTCAATCACTTATCAAATGTGCGGTTACCTTTCATAATTTATAGTTCAAATAAAATATGCAATAATAAAAATAGTTGAACCTGTGCTGAATATTAAACAACTAGTTGTGTTTACACCTTCCCTACTTAACAGACTATCCTTGTAAGGTCAAGGAAAACTAATTAGTGTAGATTAGTCGGTCTTGCTAGATGAGATTACCTTGTTATTCATGTATTTCCTTTTGTTCTTTTCTTTATAAACAGATGGAGCACAGGGAGTCTTGGATGTATAGTTGGCCAAGGTTCAAGATCGTTATATTAACGAGGTGGACAAATTTATTAAAGCTGCAAAGAAGTATGCATCAACGTTGAGATATAATAAGGATACAATTGTTTGTCCCTACAAAGATTGCAAGAATCTTATTGCATTTGCAAATGTGGATACCATCGAACACACCTGGTTGTGCGAGGATTTGTTGGGGAGTACACATTGTGGACTCATCATGGTGAGACATTGTTTGTTGATGACGACAACAATTACCAAGAACAAGATGCACTTATGGACCAATATACAAATGATATTTGTGAAGACATGGGCTACGAGTTTGGCAATGAACAAGGTAGTGATCAACAGGGGTGCCGATGGTGCTTTGGTAATACCGGCGGTGATGATGATGATGGCGGTGCCGGTGGTGATGATGGCGGAGCACGTGAGGGGGATGAAGATGATGGTAATGGTGACCATTTGGAGGACATGCTTCGGTCCCTTGGACCAGAAATATTACTACAAAAGAGAGGTCTAGAAAATCTAGAGAGGGTTAAAACAGCGTCGAAGGAGACTGTGTATGGTGTTGAGAAGGGTTGTCTTACACGCTGGACACTACTCCGATTTGTCCTTGAGCTACTCATCCTGAAGGCTAAGTATGGTTGGTCCGACTGCAGTTTTGATGATCTATTGAGTCTCCTGTCACAGGTGCTGCCACTGCCAAACAAAGTTCCCACCAACACATACCATGCAAAGAAGGTTATAAATCCATTGACAATGGGTGTTGAAAAAATCCATGCATGCCCCAACCATTGTATCCTTTTTCGTGGTGATACGTTCAAAAATCTGGACAACTGTCCTCGCTACGGGGCTATGCGTTATAAGGACAATGGCCTTTACAGTGGAGGAGAAGCTTCCACTGGGAACAAGAGGACCAGGAAGGGTGCGAAAAAGGTGGTACAAGAACCTCCAGAGGACACTCCATTAGGCAACGATGCAAAGAAGAAAAGAGTTCCTGCCTTGGTAATGTGGTACCTTCCAGTGACCGACCGTTTGAGGCGTATCTTCTTGAACCCTAAGGAAGCCGCGCTCATGACATGGTGGGACGACGAGCGCAAGGTAGATGACGATGTGATTGCACACCCAGCCGATGGTAGTCAGTGGAAAGACTTCGATGAGAACAACAAAGAGTTTAGCAAAGACGCCAGGAATGTGCGGTTCGCCTTGAGCACTGATGGAATGAATCCCTTCAATGAGAGGACGAGCGACCACAAAGACTTGGCCGCTGATCCCGTCCATGTACAACATCCCAACGCACTTGTGTCGAAGAGAAAGTACCTTTTTCTCACTATTCTTATATCTGGCCCTAAACAACCAGGCATTGATATAGATGTGTTCCTCGAGCCTGTTATGCAAGAATTTGAGAGACTATGGAAGTTTGGGGTGCTGATGTATGATGCTTTCCGAAAGGAGGAGTTCACATTAAGAGCAATAATTTTTGTCACTATCAACGATCACCCCGCGTTGTTTGCCATGTCTGGACAGATCAAAGGCAAGATGGGATGTTTAGTATGTTTGGATGATACCAAATCGGTGTGGCTAGCTGCATCCAAGAAGTTTGTTTACATAAGGAATCGTCGCTTCTTAAAAAGTGATCACAAGTACCGTGGCAAATCATACTTGAGATACTATGGGGACATCCCGGAGAATGACCCCCCTCCGGAGAGACGTCGTAATGGACAACATGTGTTCGAAATGGTGAAAACCATACGGATCGTCTATGGAAAGAAGAATCCGGATGGAACGATCGGAGATAGAAGCGCACCCTCCCATTGAAGGCGTACCTTTTAAGAAACTGTCGATCTTCTTTCAATATCTGCCTTACTGGCCAGAATTAGCGATCCCCCATGCCATTGATGCTATGCATGTGAAGAAGAATGTCTTTGAGACTGTCGGTGGTACCTTGATGGACACAGCCAAGTCAAAGGATGGTTTGAATGCACGGAGGGACATGGAGCAGCTAAAAGTGATGCCAGAGCTTCATCCAGTACTTCAGGATAATGGAAAATACAAACTGCCTGCAGGTTGCTACAACCTAGACATAGAAGAGAGGAGAGCTTTACTCACATCTATAAAGAACCTCAAAGTCCCCCAATGGGTTTTCAGCTAACCCGAAGAAGCTAGTGTCGATGAAGGACCTGTCATTTCACTACCGCAAGGCTCATGATTGTCATATGATGCTTTGACATTGTACCTACCAATTGCAATCGGGGTTATCAAGCCGAGTTCCTAAAGATGGCTATCACCCGCATGTGCTACTTCTTTTCAAAGATCTCACAAAAGTCGTTTCATAGGCAAGAGCTAAGTGCCCTACATGATTTCATGGTGGAGACCCGAGAACCAACTTGAGATGTGTTTACCTCCCCGCTATTTTCGATATAATGGTACATCTCATGATTCACCGTTCATCGGATAGAGTGCTTTGGGCCCAAGCTACTTGCATGAAATGTGGGCCTACGAGCGGTTCATGTCGGTCCTAAGTCGATACGTGCATAATCGAGCATACCCGTAGGGCTCCATGATAGAGGGTTACACCACCGAAGAAGTCGCCGAGTGTGCTGCCAAGAATATCTGCCAAGATGAGAGGGATCGGCAATCCCGATTCTCGTCACAAGGGCAAGGCTATCCGGGAAGGGCATTAGTGGTAGGAAAACATTCATCGACTATGCATATAAAGATGTCGGTCCAGGCTCATTGTTGTGTCTTGCGAGCACAAAACCGATGCAACCGTGACGTTGATGAACACATGGCTCTCATTATGGAGGAGAGGAATAATCGTTCGATGGTTGGGTCATGAAAACAGCACAGACAGAGTCGCTTAACTACCTACGGCCGGAAGGACAAGAACATTCTGCCTGGAGAAAGTGAAGATTCTATTACCATCGCTTCATTGGCGAGGGACCATCGAAACATGTGACGCCTTGGAATGCTTATGACATCAATGGGTACACATACTATACCCACACAAAGGATAGTAAAAGTGCGAACCAAAATAGCGGCGTTCGAGTTGATGCACTCGACAAACACGGGAAAAAGGCCCCATTCTTTGGCATAATTGAAGATATATGGGAGCTTGATTATGGAAGGAATATAAAGATGGTCTTGTTTCGATGTCGCTTTGGATCAAGCAATTTGAATTTAACGAGATCGGGTTGAGAGTCGTGGACCTCCAGAATATAGGCTACGAAGATGACCCTTGGGTGCTCGCTTCACGTGTTGCACAAGTTCTCTATATGCCTGACCCGGCAAGTAACCTCCCCCCAAAGAAGAAGACTAAGCATGTGGTTGCCTCCGGGAAACAACATATTATCGGAGTTGATGGCGTGGAAGATGTTAGCGCTTATAACGACTACGCCGAGATGCCACTATTTACGAGACTTTACTAACAAGATCAATGCAGTTGAAAAGAACCTACCCAAAGAGATACTGCCATGGGAAAGAAAAAGGTGGCAAGGGGAAAGTTATTTTAGCTAGCTAGTTTGTGCAAGCGTGTGTTTGAGAGTACATTTATGAATGTGTGTGTGAGAGTACAATTATAAATGTATGTGTGTGTGAGAGTACAATTATAAATGTATGTGTGTGTGAGACTATATATTTATGTATGTGTGTGAGAGACTATATTTATGTATGTGGGTATGAGACTACATTTATGTAATTGTGTGAGACTACGTTTATGTATGTGTGTATGAGACTACATTTATGTCTGCTGCTATTTATTTTATTTATTTAATATTTATGCTTTGCTTGATGGTCAGTAAGAAATGATGTTTTCTATGAAACATCCCTTTTATTATTCATGGTGGTTTGTGGCAAATTAATCTTATGTGGCAGCATATACATTCGTGATGAAATTGTTATGAGAGGCGATGCCCATTTTTTTGGCATTTGATCCGTAATGTAATGAGAAAAGGAACCATAGCATTCATTTCCATTGCATTAATGGTCTAGAGCTTGCACAAGAGACACCTGAAGGTGCAAGTGACATGATGACCACATCCCTAGAACATTGGTCTAGAGCTTATTTCAGGTTAGGCTCAAATTGTGATTCAGTAGATAATAACATGTGTGAAAGTGTCATTGGTCACATAGGTGACAGCTCTACAAACTCTTGTGAAATACCCAAGCAGCAGTTGTGGATGCTCTCTTTATGATCCTATTGTGAACTCTTGTGAAATATCATGTTGAATGTCATGTGGAATTCCTATCTTTTTGATGTATATGTTTGTTCCCATTTTTCTGGCAATGTCAAATTATCATGTCCAATTATGCATGTCCAATTGTGAAAATATCATGTGGAATTTCAGAGTTCACAGTCTTGATGAATTTCAGAGTTAACTGATAGTGGCAGAACATAGCACTATTTTATAAAGGGGCAGTTGCACAAAAGACCCTATAGAAATTGGCCCAGTGCCTTAGCTGCTTCAAGCGCGTCGCCTTTTTATCTGGGCGGGACAACTGTAAGGGCGGTTGATATATCAGCCGCCCTTAATGTTCGTTTTCAACCGGTTCTGGTTCTGCCGTTTACCTACGACAATGGCATTTGGTGGCATTTTTTTTACATGGCCAAATAATACTTTTTTCATCATTTGTGCAGCAGTACCAACAACATTGCATATTGACGTAATCAAAATAACAAAATCTTGAACACCGAAATGGTTGTGAGAGGTCTATATATATTGCAACAGCAATCAAAACAATCCATACGGCACAAATATCAGACATCATTATCACACACACATTACAAACATATAGATCCATAATACATCTCATAGAAATTACACATAGAGCACATAGGTCCACCACATCACAATAGTCCACATCACAATAGTTCACAGGTTTCACAAACTAAAGTTCACAACCAAGCTGTTCTCAATGAATTCACAAGCAAAGTACAACAAATAGTTCAGAAGATGGGCAGGTAGTCGTGGCATCAGCTTGCTTTAGTGCTATGGGGTATCCGGTACATAGCTGACATCTGAGAGGAGTAGGGTGTCACCACTACTAATTGACCCATCTTGAGGCGAATCTCCTCCTTCTGTTCCTCCTCCTCCTCTTGGAGGACTTCCTGCTCCTAAAAATGAACCTGCATGGGGTAGTGCATAATTTTTTTTTGTTGGTCCTCAAATATGCAGTTACAACCTTGGTGTTTAGCATACCCACTTGTTGATTGCCTATGCAATTTGCATCCCCTTGTCCAGAAGGCCCCGCACGGTTGCCACCTTGGTCAGGGTACAGTGTGTAAAAGATGCCATCGTTTTTCACTCCTGCAGCAAGCAAGATTGACAATTGTTAGAGTGAGGCAACATTAACGAATCAGGAATCTGTAGTAAGAGGATTTACCCTCTTGGTAGGTCATCAAGGCAAGATCCTCCGGTGTCAATGGACCTACTTGAAGCCGAAGATGCCATATGTACAGGACGTGACCACCTTCCTCTATTTTGCGGACAGCTACATATAAAATCTCAGGTAGAACTGTCCTCGGTGCATGTGTGTTAAAACTGGTAGAGAGATCATGACCATGGAACTTTAGGTCACGAATTTCACATCTGTTGTTAAACATTTTAGAAACTACGTGGCGCTGCTCGAAAAGATGCGGTGGCATTCCAATAATGGTAACGTCACGGTGGTTCGCTAGGTCCCTCCGGGTACTGGGCCGTGGTTGTATAGCTGGTGTCTGGGCGTTGGGAATCGTGATATTCAAGGGTAATCTAACGGCACCCCTCTCGGGCGTCCAAGGAAGGAGCGCAAACCTGACGCCCTCAATTTCGATGTATGAAAACCCCAAGATGGTCCTGGTATCGCTAAGAGTTGTGGTTCTCACTAGGTACTCCGACCCATTACGGCAAATATTCCTGGGCTCAAGATAGACCTCACACGCGAGAAATGCTTCATGTATTTTCTGGAAATGAATGTTAGCTGGAGGGCCTTGGAGTACTACTAAGTAGCCTATCAAAGTTCGATTATGAAAGGCGACCTCATAGTCCTCAAAGATTGTCAGGCCTGGAAAACTGACACTGACACAAGCCATCCGTTTCCGGGGAGGAGTATGGTTCACCTCCGACACCCTATTCTCCTGCAATATAAGGATGAATTTAATCTTATTCATGCATGTGCACGGGGTACTATTACTATCTAAAATGTGCTCAACTCAGATAAATTGCTCAGAACAAGAGTTCTATAGGACATCACAGGCAGGGTAGTGGTGGACCAAAGGATATGAGTGTAGAGTAGTAGTAGTAGTAGTAGTAGTAGTAGTAGTAGTAGTAGTAGTAGTAGTAAAGGAGTGGGACAGAAGAGTAGTAGAGTAGTATGAAAAATTGAAAGACCATGGGGACGGGCTGTCACAGATTCATAGTAGCTGTCACATACCTTGGGGACGGGCTGGCCTCGATAGACTACAATCAAACTGGTTTCTTCCTGCAAAAAAAAAGCATAGGATCAGTTGAGTAACTAGTGCAGGCATGTGTATATATTTAAATTGTGCTCTAGGAGATAGATGAGATGTGACTTCAGTTGGACTTTTGAAATATGCACTAGTGTTTCTATGCAACCAATGGCTATAACATACCATCGATCAATATTAATTTTGGAAAAAGGATATCTAACAGATACTATAGTTCCTGAGGCCCTTCAAGAATTGTGCCTCCTCACAGAACACTATTTCATGTATGAGAGTAAATTTTCATAAAAGTGAGATTTTAACCCTCAATCTTGAGGAGGAGGAAACTAAAGTAGCAGCAAGTATTTTCAATTGCCCTGTAGGGTCTTTTCCTTTGAAATATTTAGGGATACCTCTTCATTTTGAAAATTTAACCAGACAAGGCCCACATACAGCCTTTGGTAGATAAGTACTTAGTAGAATAGCAGGGTGCAGAGGAAATCGGCAACATCCACATTTCAGAAGCATCAGTTTAGCTCAATTCAAACAAAATGTGCTCAACTCAGATAAATTGATCAGGACAAGAGTTCTATAGGACATCACAGTGGGGTAGTAGTGGACCAGGAGGATATGAGAGTAGAGTAGTAGTAGTAGTAAAGGAGTGGTACAAAGAGTAGTAGAGTAGTATGAAAAATTGAAAGACCATGGGGGACGGGCTGTCATAGATTCATAGTAGCTGTCACATACCTTGGGGGACGGGCTGGCCTCGATAGACTACAATCGCACCGTTCCTTCCTATATAAAAAAAAACTTGGTTCATGTTTCATCACCAAGATACCTGTGATAAAGAGGCCTAATTCAAGGAATAATACATCAGAATTACAATTCCTTTAGCTTTCTAGGTGAATTTTACTGAGATTTATAGCAGTCAAACTTTTGCTTCAGATGGAACATGATATTATTCTTTAGGTTCGGCATAATGCTAAACTTATAAAATCGTAAAAATCTTGGCAAAAGGTCATGATACGCCGCTTATTTGCCCCAATTACTATATATCTAGGATGATACGCCGCCGCTTATTTGCCCCAGATTTTCATGAGCTGTGTGTAATAGTACTGAGAATCAAGAGGTATGGATGGATGCAACTGCAACTCATGGTGTGTTGCTGAGCTTGGTTTGGTACTACGTTAAACTACTGTCAAGATTTTTAGCTATCGGTTGTCTAAAAAAATGATTTTTAGCTATCTATGCTTAGCTTTCTTTGGTACTATGGATGCTCAGTTTCTCCTTTGCTTTGCTGAAAAGTTCCCAGTCCAGCCCGAGCGTCAAAGCAGTTTGGTTCAGGGGCAGGATCGGTCAAGGCCAGGAAGAAGTGGATCCACTTGGTTCACTGGATCCTGGTCTGGATTGGTTCAGGGGCAGGAACCGTTCCTAAGCAACCGAACAAGGCCTAATACATGAGAAGGACAAGGGGGAGGGTAGAGGGATTCTCACCTTGCGTGCTCCGCCCTCGGTCGCTGCGGATGCCGGTCCTCCCGTGCTACTCTTGCCGGCGGTAGTGGTGGCGGTGGCTCCTTCTTCTTCTCGGCTTGGCGCTTCTTCTTCCCAGCTTGGCGGCGGCGGATCCGGATCTAGGTCTGGAGGTCGCACCCCATCGCCACCGGGGGGCGTCGGATGACAGCGCCACGTTGGGATCGAGTTGGTGCACGCTGTGGACGACGCGAGGCTGGAGCCGCAAAGGCAACGACGGCGCGGCGCGGAACAGCGGCCGTTTTTAGAGGAAGACGCCCTAACTGGCCAAAAAGACCTAGCTGCCCTCCGTTGAAATGAGTAAGCCGGCCCAGCCCAGCTAGACTCCGCCCCACTCCTTATCCTTTTCTTTCCACCGGCTCTCCCATTCGTCCCGGCCGAAGCCCCTCCGGCGCCGAGCACACGTTAGGGGTTTGGGCGACCGGACCAAGAACCAGACGAGCGGGCGCCGAGCGGCCAGCGCCGAGCGGGAGGGGCCCCCCGCGGGCGGCCACGCGCGCGGGCAGGAGGCGGCCTCGGGCGCGAGCGTCGGGCGGCCGGGCGGGCTCGCGTGAGCGGGCGGCGGTTAGGCGCAAAAGGGCGGGCGGGCGGCCTCGGCTGGCGGGCGGGCGGCATCCGCTGCTGAGCTTCCTGCTCGCGCGGCGGGCGGCCAGTCGCGGGAGGATCGCGGGCGCCCACGCCGCGGCAGGAGGCGGCTCGGGCGCTGAGCGGGCTCACGCGCTGGCCTCGGCGCGTGGCGGCGAAGTTGGCGCAAGGGCGGCCGGGCGGATCTACAAGCCAGGCAGCTGCTACCGCCACTCTTGTGCCACCTTTGAGCATCATCGACAACATCGGCTACACGACAAAGACCTCCATCCCTCCGCCCCGGATCTCCCATTCGTGCCAAGGTTTCTCCTCCTCCTCTTCTCAAGCATCACCGCCATGACCCGGATCTTATATGAAGCTATGACTATATATCCTGTTGATTTTCTTGCTCATGTATTTTCCATGTGCGATATATATAGCATGGTTAGCCTAGTCCTTGCTTGTATCAATTTTGGATCCGTCGCTGCCTATATATCAACCATCCAAATCGGGTATAGCCTCAAGTCAACTTCAAGTCAGAGTCTGTGCTCAACTTTGATGTTGTGCATGCATGAGTCTATTTTTAGCATGTGTCAGAGAGCAAATTCTTCTGCTTAAATTAGCTCAATAGACTTTGCTGCTTGATCCAAGTTAGTTCAGCTGTTCTCAACTCTGATGGTCACATGTTTGAGTGTCAGTTATTTCAGAATTTTAAGTGTGCCTCGTAATTGCAAGGTCTAGTACACAAGATGCTGCTTATTAGAGTTTCTGAAAATGAAATCCAATATTTCTTTGTTTGCGTCTTTTTTTTTCCAAGAACTGTCAAATGTGATTATTGCTTTTCTGCAGTTTTGGGAACAATTATGTGCCAAGATTACCAATTCACTTGCTCAAAAACTTGAATCGTGTTCCTGTACATCCAAATGTGGTGCACAAGCAGCTGCAGCTGCCGCAGCCCAGTTAAAAAAATCTCATGTAATGTTATGAGTTAACTTAGATGGTTGTTCTCTGCCTGCTTTCATGTTCTGTTCCTGAGAGCAGTAGCTAGTACTTGGCACAATTTGTATACTTCCAGTCTAGTTAGCATACTTCCAGTCTAGTACAGTTATTATAGCTTGGTAATTAAACTGCTCTGCACGCACGGGCGGGCGGTCAGTCGCGGGAGGAGGTCGCGCGGGCGGCCTCTGCTGCCGTGTGTTCGCGATTGGCTCGTGAGGAGGCGGTAATGGCGGGCGCGACCAGCAGCGAGGCGGAAGAGGAGGCCAAGGCAGAGGAGGAAGGCTTGCTGCTTTGCTCAATGTGTACCCTTGACCACTTCAAGACTTGAAAACTTAGTTGTGAACCCTTGAATCAGTTGTGATCGAGAAAAAACTTTATTTTCATATGCTTAGTTGTGAACCCTTATAAGTGTGCAAATATTATTCTGGACATGTGTGTGAAAATATTATTCTGGACATGTGTGTGCAAATATTATGCTTATATATTGTGCAAATATATCTATATATTGTGCAAATATTATGCTGAATTTGAATTTACAGAAAATATATTGTCATTTGTTCAAGACAAGTGCAAAGTAAATCTGTCAAAAAAAACAGGGGCAAACGAGCAATTAACACTAGTAAAACAGGGTCATTCGTGTTGAGGGCATTGTAGTCTTTTTAAACGAGCAATTAACACTATACGTGTAGAGAATGTTCGGGGGAATAATACTGTTTCAACATGTGCATGAACTTTTAACCGAATTTCATTACTTGAAGCAACGAAATTACATGAGTCTGGTTCATATGATCACACCAAGTTTGTGTTATACACCAAGTTTTAATTGGAACCTTTTGTGTTATACAACGGTCGAGACCGAATTCCATGCAGCCTTTTGTGTTATACACCAAGTTTTAATTGGAACATTACTTCATCTGAATTATATATCGATGCATGCATATATATAGAAATTAAACATGCATCCAAGTAGTACTTTTGGCCTTTTGGCCTTTCAGATTTACTATTTCACAAGTGAAATCACATCCTTGTTGGACAGAAAGCAAGTTTTCGGGTTCGTGGGATTCGCGGGACGGCGCGGCGTGCCGCGGGTCCTTCGTGTGCCTAGCAACGAGACAGGCGAGCGCGTTTGCCACGTGCGCGAACGGGAGGGAGCTCCATCCGCCTCGCGACAAAGAGAGGCGAGCGTGTTGGCCATTGTGGTAACGAGCTTCTCAGTCTAAATTGCTTGTTAATCTTGCATAAATTTCTTGTCAATCTTGAATGAATTGCCTACATTGAAGGTTCATTGAATCAGAATGTTATACTCGGCATAAGGCATGTGCAATGATGTTTTATTTTGATGCTACTATGAATCTGAGGCATAGACATGTGCAATGATGTTTTATTTTGATGCAAATCTGAACCTGAGGCATAAGCCATGTACAATGATGTTTCATTTTCAAGTTTTCATACTACTATACTACTCTTCTGTGCTGCTCTGAACTTATTACTACTACTAATGTACTCTCATGTCCTCTAGTCCACTGCTACCTGCCTGTGATGATGTTTTTTTTTACTTTTACATACTGTGAACTTATGGTTGCTGTTGATGGCCTGAATTATTCAGATCATTTTATCTGAATTAAGCTCTTTTTCCAAATCAAGTGCATTAACTGATGAATTGAGCACATTTTTTGAATTGAGCTTAACTGATGATTCTGAAATGGGAGTGTTGCCTGTGATGATTTTTTTAAAATACTGAGCACCTGACTGTTGTCTGTGATGATGTTTTTTTAACATACTGAGCACCTGCCTTATGCCAATGATGAGGGTTTTTATATACTGAGCACTTGCCTTATGCATCTATTAGAATGGTGCCGAGTTTTTTAACATCTCCAGAGTATTTATGTATTATTCCTGTCTGCTCCTGTCCTGTCTGCTCCTGTCCTATCCCACCTCTACTACTACTGCTACTACTTTTTCCTGTATGTAATTAACACTTCACTTATTGCATCTATTAGAACAAAGCACAAAATGGCACGCACAACGTAAAATAATGAGCAGCCTAGCCATGCAGCTCAAGAACTAGAGGAAGAGCTTTTCGCAGCCAGCTAGCTTCAATGAAGAGGTAGAAAATGGGCTACAAGACTTGTTAGGGGGATGGGGAGAGACTGATGAAGGCGAAGAAGGAGAGTCGATGACGAGGGCTATGAAAGTGCCGAGGATCCTCACCCAACCTCCCAGACGGAGGCAAATGGAGGATGAGAGAGACCAGGATTTCGACCCGAACGAAGAGGTATGGATGGATCCTCTGTATCATGTGAAATTGCCCAAGGCTTTGGCTGTATTACCTTTGCTAATGCTTTAGACCTATTGTATATGCAGGTCCCCGCTAGACGTGTGAAAAGACAATGTCCGGCGTCCGGCACGTTATGCCCGAACAAGACGGAGTTGGGAAAAGGAGGCGAGGCACCCGCCCACGAGATCGACATTGATTCCTCGCTCCCACGGCCTCAAGGCACAATCACAACGGACTCAGCTCAAAGAGGAGGGGGGATAACACGTGTTTCGGAGATGATGGGTAGATCATTGAGCCATGGAAGTACAACGCCAAATTCCGTAATGCTTGCGGCTCATTAGTAAGAGACCACCTGAACCCAGCAATCCCTTTCTGGGGTGGCAAATCAGGCGTACCTGAAGCGAAAAAGATAGAGCTATGGCAGGACTGGCTAATGGTCACTTTCAGGCTGCCGGCAGGGACACATGAACGGGTACAGAAGCATGCTTTCAAGATAATGGGAGATGCTTCCAGCATTGGAGGTGTGATCTGAACAAGAGGTATGCCCAGAAGGGGCTACTTCCCTTCGATGAGTTTGGCAACATATCTCCTAATCAGTGGCAGCAGTTCGTGACTGAGAAGACTTCACCCGAAGCATTGCTCATCAGTGCTCGTAATAGGGAGCAGGCAAAGAAGAACAAACACCCCCCTCTCCTAGGCCCCGGTGGCTACCTTGCCAAGCAGGGCTTGTTTAGGACGATGGACGAATTTGCTGATACTTCTGAGGATCCAAAGATAAGGAAAGTGAAGGATTTGAAGAAACGTTTGAAGCAATGGATATATGCAAGGAGAGTGAATTCGCCCTCCAACCTCAAGTTTGCCAACCAGGAGACCAAAGAGGTGGTATTAAAGTTACTAAAAAATATTGAAGATGTGGAGAATGGCACTTTCACTCCTTCCAGAGAGAGGGACGAGCTGAGCCTTGCATTGGGCAACCCCGAGCACACAGGCCGCACCAGAGGGCTAGGGAAGAAGGTAACCTGGAAGATAGGATTTGTAGAGGATAGCCACATGTACAAGAAACATGGCAGAAACCGAGAGGTCAATCTCGAGGTGACAGTGGCAGCTCTAGTTGCGAAGGAGCTTGCGAAGCATGGTCTGCATACGGGGCCGCAGACGCCCATGGAGCCGGTGGGAGATTTGGCTATAGTTCCCTGCCCTTTTGGTGTTCCCAACAGCGAAGCTTCCACTGCAAACATAACCGATGTCGATCACATACAGGTGCCAACTAACTGCACCCTATTGGTTCCCATGGGCAGGGGAACGAAGATTGTGATGGCTGAGGTGGCAACGGGTGTGGCACATCCTCCAGGAGGCGTAAGTCACCATGCCCCAATCCCGGAGGACTTCACTAGGGTCGAGGTGCATACCGTGAAGCCCAACTTCATGACGTGGGAGATAGAACACCCAACTCCCTTGAGGGGGTTTGTTCAGCTTGGACAAGTCATGAAGCAGTTCATCCTCCGCACAAAAAGGACATTGTTGTTCATGAGCAAGCTGTTGATCGAGGTGGCATATACACCACTGGTGACAACCGCACGCCTATCTTGACACATTCTTCCTCGACTCCTACCGAGCACGCGATTGACAAGCCACAGACTTCTCGCTCATCATTTCAAGATAAATGAGGTGCTGCATCCTTGTCCAACTTGTGCAAGGGCTTGATGTCCAGCAACATAAACAAGGACTGCTTTCTGGAAAAGAAGATGAGGGCGCGCATGTATCGAAGGCCCTTCTTTTCGAAAAAAAGAAGATGAGGGCGTGCATGTTGATGAGGGTCTTTTATCCTTGTCCAAGCGTGCAAGGGCTTGATGTCCAAAAACATAAACAAGGATCAAGCTCAAAAAGAAGATGAGGGCGCGCATGTATCGAGGGCCCTTCTTTTAAAAAAAAGAAGATGAGGGAGTGCATGTATCGGACGCCCAAAGAAGAATCCCTCCATATAAGGCCGGTGTATACGGAAATGAAGGGTGTCCGATGCATTGACAAGTGGTGTCATCGGGGATCGGTTGAAGCACGAAAACCAAGTTAAAAGCGTCTACGCACGCGCGTGCTGCCCGACACTAGCGTAGACTCCACCAAGAGGTACAGTATCCAGATGTTGCACAAATCAAGTGGAAATATAAAAAAGTAAAAACTTCCTACCAAATGTAATCATGCGACTCATGCCAATTGGAATGAAAAAGTTCCATGATTGGTACCTACGTGCTCACCGGGTACACCTCCGAATCGACCCAATAAAAGCCATCTTCCCCACGAGCACGTTTGGAGGCGCAAATTTGGTGCTTTAGAGATTGGCTTTGCGAACATGCAAGAATGCTTTCACCTAGGAATAATGAAACTGAATCTAGTTCGCATGTGGTGCCTGTAAGTCCTAAACACATCTCCTTATGATTTGAATGAAATATTTAGATTTTGTTGTAACTAACCACAACGTGTTATGTAGAATGCAAACACATCTTGTGAAGAAGGTGCCAACTCTAAGTGCCGGCTATGTAGACCCTTCGATAATATGTGCATCAAATTTCCAAGTACCCAAGAAATGGGCTATGGATTCCAAAGAACTAGAAAATGGAAAGACCCATGAGGAGAAAAAGAAAATCCGAGAAGAAAAAGATATACATGGAGAGCCTTAAGGTTCTTTGTTCAGATTGCCATATGTCTTAAGAATCTCGGAAGAATGAACCGATATATTTACCATATCACTTTGGGTAAGTCGAGAAAGCATTGTTCGATATATTTCTTTCATTGCAAAAAGAGCTTATTTGTTTGTTCAATGATTAAATTTATGCAGGGACCACTGGATTCTTGTAGTGATGAGTGTTGAGTTTGAGCATGGCACATATTTATGACCCAAATAGATCTTTCACCACAGGTTGTACATGGACTTCATAACGATTTGCAAGGCGTAAACATATCCACTAACATCCTCATTACCTTGTATACATTTGTACATATACTTGTAAACTTTGGTTTTCGATACTGACAAGTTGCATTTGCTAAAACCATTTGAACAGGGCATTCCGGCATTATGTCCTAAAGCATAATGGAAGACATCATCTAGAAAGAAAAGAGAAAATTGGTTGTCAAAAACTCTATGTGCGGTATGTGTAACTTACAAGCGGTACAATATTTTTTGTGGTTTGGCAATAGCATTACTTAACATTTCCATATACAAAACACATAGTGTCCAAAGCTAGCGGTCCAGGGAGTACACATTGTGGATATTACATATGTTGTATGATGAGTAACAGTGCTGCCTACAGCAGACACCCCGATCTGGTTAGTTTGACTCTTTTTTTTCCTAGTACCATGAAAGCTTAGTGTTTATGTTATGAAATCCTAGACCTAAACTTGTTCTCTTCTCCCCAGAGCAAAGAAGATTTGGGAAATACAAGGGGCGTATACAAGGATGATGAACTCTTGGAGCTTGTCGGCGACCTTTGCAACTTCATCGTTGACGAGATTATTTCTTGTCAAGGTCAATACCACGATTCAAAGTCTGAACTAGGGTACTAATCCCAAGCACGAGGACGTCGTAACCCTCACTTGCTATCCCTAGGCAAGTAATGGATTTTTGTGGAACTATTTGAACATGTGAAATTATGGCTATGTAATGGACTTCGTGAAATTGAACTTTTTAAAATGTGGCTTGGAATGATGGTTTGAACTGTGCTCATGTGTTTGTGTTTGTGGGCGTGTAATTTTAATGTACTGTCTCCTCTGGAATTATGTGAAATTATGGCTATGTAATGGATTTCGTGAAATTGACTTTTAAATTATGGCCTGTAATGATGGTTAGATTTGTATA
>JADLZL010003620.1:0-38865 GCA_015844335.1 Chrysopogon serrulatus | reverse complement strand
GATCATATATAGTGTCCGTGAGTTCATTTTGGAGGGCCTCAAGTTCTTCAAGCGCCGCATATAGAGAGAGGTAGGAAAAAAAAGTGTCAAGGTCTTCAGCTTGCATGACTTGCTGCACCGAGATGCTCTCATTGCGTGCGAAGGAGGCCGATCTTGGGAATACGTGTGATAGGATTCTGTTGACCCGAAGTCGTCCCAAAAAGCCGACACTCGAACCATCGCCAACGGTGCATCTGTGAACCTGTCTGAATAAGTCACCGAGGCGCAACACGTCCCTTCCACCCGAATGATCCTACCTCTCTACAGGTGTGGGGTACACGGTTGTCATAGTATTTGCTCCACACTAGATGCACCCAAGGGACGTCTTCTCGGTTGTAGAATTTGCTGAGGTGTTTCATGAGCAAAGCATCATTTTGAAGTCGAAGGTTTATGATCCCTGTACCTCCTTTCTCCTTCAGTTGCATTACAACTAGCCAAGCAACAAGATTACCTCCTTTTTTCCTGTCTGAGTTCCCACGCCACAGACATTGTTTCCTTGCTCAGTCCACGTTTTCTATTACCCCCTTTGGCGGCTTGATGGTGCACATGACATATGTCGTGATGGGTGTGATCGCAGAGTTGGTCATTTCAAGCCCGCCAGCGTAGGGACAGCCAAACCGAGCATCTTGAAAGTCTTCTCTCGACTCTGTCCATCATAGGGCTGAGATCTTCTATTCTTGGTTTTGTGGTACCCATTGGCAAGCCCAGGTAGGTGAATGGCATCGACCCTATGTCACAGCCAAAGGTCCCAGCAAGGCTTGTCATTCTCTCTGGGGTGACATTTATGGGGTACATCTGGGACTTGGCAAAGTTGACACGCAGACCTGTCGACTCTGCAAAGCTTTGCAAAAGAGACTTTAAGAATATAAGCTATCTAGTATCGGCCTGGAGGAGTAGCAAGGTATCATCGGCGTATTGTACAATGGAAAAGTCAACAGTGGGCTGAGGGATAGGCTTTCTGAGCAGGTCCATTTCTGTTTCTCTATTGACCAAGACTTGAAGGAGCTCAGCTGCCAAGACGAATAAAAGTGGGGAGAGAGGGTCTCCCTGACGAAAACCTCTTTTACACTTGAAGAATTTGCCTGGGACTCCATTTAATAAAATTGCAGAGGAGCCTGAAGAGAGAATGAGCTTCACCCAAAGAATCCATCTATCAGGCAGTCCCAAGTGTGTCATGACCTCAATGATGGTGGAGTGCTCAACTATATCGAAGGCTTTCTCAAAATCTAGTTTTAGTATAATTATCTCCCTTTTTGATTGGTGGCATTAATGTATATATTCATAGCTCCAAGCTAAACAGTCTTGGATTGTTCTGCTACGGATGAACCCATATTGATTTCTGTGCACAAGTTTTAGGATGACCTGCTGTAACCTATCTGCCATAATCTTTGTGATGAGTTTTAGAGAGATGTTCATGAGTGAAATTGGCCTGTAGTCATTGACAGTTTCTAGGGAGTCTTTCTTAGGGACCAAGGTGATGTATGAGGTGTTGATGCACTCTAGATTCACTTGACCTTGATAGAAATCAGACCAAAGCTGGTAGAAATCACCTTTTATGTGTTGCCAACACTTCTTGAGAAATAGGCCATTAAAGCCATCTGGGCCTGGGGCTTTGTCATTTGGCATATGCTTCACTATGGAGTCGACCTCATCAGTGGAGAAAGGACTGACAAGACACTCTAGGTCAGCCACAGGGTTTATAAAGTTTGCTAGATCAAAAAGCATCACTGGTGAGCATGTCGTTCCCATTCTATTTTTGTAAGAGTTCCATAGCAAACCAGCTTTTCCAGCATGATCCTGGATCCAGATCCCTTCCTCATTCCTGAGCTGAGAGATGGAGTTTCTTCTATAAGATATTGTTGCCATGGCATGAAAAAATTTTGTGCACTCATCCCCAAATCTTATTCTGTTGACAGTATATCTTTGTCTCCAATATAAATTCTTGTAGTGCAGCAGGTTTTGCAACTGTCTTTTAATCAAAACTCTGAGATTTGCTTCAGGGTTATAGAGGCCTCTCCTGTCTTCTACACTATCCAGGAAGGTAATAACTGAATTGCAATTATCAATCAGGATCCTAAGGTTTGATAAGTTCTTGCTCCAGGCTTTCAATATTGATCTGAGTTGTTTGAATTTTGCTGAAATTGTGCGCGCTGCATCCAAAGATGGTGCAACTGAAAACCAGGATTCCTGAACTGTATGCAGAAAAGTTTCTTGCTCGGCCCAGTAATTTTCAAAGCGAAAAACATTGGCGCGTGGAATATTGGTGCTGATCACAATCTTGCAAGGGAGATGGTCTGAAGTGATTCTTCCCAGTGGCAGCACTTCTGTATTTGGGAAGTCTACTGTCCAATTTGGCGATGTAAAGAACCAGTCGAGTTGCTCAAGAAGTGGCTCTGACTGCATGTTAGACCATGTGTAAGCTCTCCCTTTTAGAGGTAATTCCACAAGACCTAGATGGCCAATAGCATCGTTGAAGATAAATGTATCAGATAGGTTGCCTCCCGGCTTATTTCGGTTGCTCAATGATCGATAGAAGTTGAAGTCTCCTAGAAATATCCAATTATATAAATCATCAATGATGTGTCCTCTGAACCAGCTGATGACCTCTGATCTTGCTGGCTCTTGGCATGGTCCGTAGACCGTGGTCAACTTCTAGACCTCATTGCTATGTCTCGATGTGAAGCATAGGGTCATGCCAAAACTTTGTTTGTCAAGCACTGCACCTTTCAAAACAGTACTGTTCCATATGACTAAAATGCCACCTGAGGCACCAACGGATGGGATGTAATCAAAACTGTCAAAACGCCTAGGTGCAAATTTTCTAATATATGATGTGTCAAATTGTTCTTGTTTTGTTTCTTGCAGGCATATCACCGAACATGAACTTTCTTCAATTTTTTCCCTGACCAAGTCCCACTTTCCAGTAGCGTTGATTCCTCTAATGTTCCAGCATAGGATGTGCACATTACGTGTATTCATTGGTGGAACTATGATGAGGAGAGAGCAGGCCTGATGATGCCAGGACGATCAGGCATATGTACGACATGTGGGGATCATTCATCATTTTTGACATTGGCAACCTGTGTTGGTGGCGCTTGCATCAGCACATCTACAGTGAGGTCCTCAGGATCCACACCATAGCTGAGACCCCATCCTTGCAGGATAGGGATGGAGATGGGCTTTGGCTCGCTAGTTTCTGGATCAATCTCTATAGCCCAATTCTTGCAGCGCTTGGACGGTTCTCTTTCAATTCCGACATTGTAGTAACCTTCATTTCTAGTAGCAAGTCTGGTACTACGGCGTACATTCCTCTGAGTTAGGGGGGTACGAGCGTCGCTGTTTGATGCTATTGCTGGCAGTGTCATATTCTTCCTCTTTGTTTTGACTTTGCCTTCTTTCTGGCCCATTGCAGAGACTGGGGTGGGCGGCATCTTCTGCGTTTGAAATTCAACGTGGGATGGGCCAATTTCAGATTGAGAGCCCTCACTGACAAGGCTGAACACAACATTCCCAATTCCAAAGACTATTCCATCCTAAGAGATTGTCATCGCAGGGCCAGGTGGGTCTTGGGGGAGAGCTTTGCATTTTATTGACAGAAATAGTGGCAGCAGTTGGAGAGCCAGGACATCTGTCGCTGGGCGCCATGGGACAATCTCGAGCCCTTCAGGTGCAGGCATTTGACTGTTGTTAGCCTGGGCATCAGTTTCTTCCCTCCCTAAGAATAGGGATCGGTCGATGAGATAGATTGTTCTCTAAAGATGGAGGGTCATGCATGTCTGAAGCTACTTGCTCCTTCTGAAAAAGCACCTCTGAGCGTGAAACTGGCTGGAATGGTAGTGGTGTTGTGTATTAGCTGCTGGGCACACAGTCTGCTCATATTTCCTTTTAGTCGAGGAGGGGTTGCATCGCTGGATGATGAACTGTCATCTTTTGAATCGGCAGAGAATTATATTGGCATATCTGAACCTGATGCACAGTCCGTAACAACCATGCAAGAATCTAGGCTCCCATCGTTGCAGGGGATTTGTTTGCATGGGATGACACAGAATCAGCTTGGAGGAAAACTTTGGGCCTCCAGAATAGCACTGGCCAAGTTTGAGTGGTGTGTTCCATATCATTGCGCGGTACAGGAGTTGATTTCGGCCTCCAGGAGTAGACTGGTCGGAGCCTGGCATAGCATTGCCTTTTTAAGTGTCCGAGTTTGAAACAACGACGGCAACGGACAGAGGAGGTGCATGTGTTACGTGCATGGCCCAAAACAAGACATCTGGTGCAGGAGAGGACCCAGTCATGAGGACTCAAAATAGGATTTGAAACTTTCAGCTTGTTACCCTCCGCGGGAATAGCTGTGGTGATCGGAACATCATTCTGGACCTGGACCACAGATCTGGAAGCACTGTTGATCTCAGGTGCTGAACTGGATTGTTCTCCGAAAATCAAATGTTTCTTAGTGGCAATGGAAGGATGAACTTGAATAGTGAAAGCTCCAAAAGTCAGAGAGATCTGTGGTGAAATTTGTGGTCGGAGATTAATTTTGGGGGGCGACTGAACCAGTTTCTTAGCAAAATGCACACGTCTTTGATCTTTCTCCTTTTTCTTTGCCTCACGCTTGGAGGATTTTGATAGGACCTTAGTCCATTCTTTCTCTTGCTCAATCTCCCAGGCTCGTTTTTCACGCTCCCAATGAGGGGTGCCGTTGTTCCAAAGATGAAAAAAGAGATCAAACATGGAAGTTGTGACACGGCGGAGTTTGTAAATCTCAAATCCCACATCTTTGGAAAATACCGAGAGGCGAAAATGATTCATGCTTAAGAATTGAACATGAAAATTCGAAGCACGACCACCAAGACAAGATTGGAGAGCCAAACCGACTGAATCTTCCATTAAACTGAATAGGAACCTTCTGAAAGTCACGAGAAGAAGGAAGGAGCCATCTGGGGTGGGGAAGGGATGGTGTACCGGCGAGTTGTAGCGATGATGGATCCTTTCCTGGAAATCCAGTCCCAGATCAAAATCCAGGCGGGATTCCAGATCAGCGCTAGACCCCATCGCGCGTTGATCACTCGGTGATCAGTTGGGGAGGACATGGCCGCCAGGAAGGTGAGGGTGTGCGCTGGTGAGGGGTGGGTGGGAGGTGGGTGGGAGTCACCGAGACATCGTGATCGTGACGGATATCACTGCAGGTGTTGGCTGATCACTTGTTGGACGAGTTTGATCGCAGAAGTCGGCAGGAACTCAGCGGAAAGCTTATCAGTAAATCTTCAAACAGCTTGTGTGCAATTGGCAAATCTTCAAACAGCTTGTGTGCAGGCTTCGCCAAGGCTGCTCACCTTCAGCATCGGCTCCAGCAAACGCCCGGTAGAAATGCGCAGTGTAGCCCAGGATCGACGGAGTCACGTTCGTCTTGGCCGGCCGGTGAAGGTAACGGGGATCCAAAAATCGGCGATGGAACCTAGAATCTACACGCATTCGCTTAGATCGTCGCCTTGGTGCCGTCCAAGATGAACCCAGCTCGTCGTCGATCAGGACGTCTCCTACCCAGCGCGCCCTTGCCCCTCGCGGCTCGCCCTTTCTTGCGACGTGAAGGAACGGCGCCGTGGCTGGGATTGGGTGGCGGCGGGGAGGTAGAGGGACCGTGGAGGGGAGGTGGAGGCGGCGACGGGGAAGGCGAGGGATCGGCGACGTGAAGGAACGGCGTCGTGGCTGGGAGGCAGCAGAGGCAGCCGAGGAGGCCTGGGCGACGGTGACGACGGCGGCGACGGCGACGGGCGGGGTGCAGGGGGCAGTCGGCGCCGGGCCGCGAAGCCGGTGGACGCGCGCGCGTGCTCGGGCCGATGAGGAGGCCGCTGGCCGGAGCCGGAGCCGCGCGGCCGGCCGAGGCGGCGCGTGTCGGCGCACGGCAGCCTTGGCCGAGCGCCGCCGGGAGGAGCCGCTTGCCGGCTTTGAAAGCAACCGCCGCCGGCCCGAGCTAGCCGGATGCGGCGGCGGCGGGCCTTCCTTGGGCGCGGCGCGGGCGGCGGCGCGGGCGCGCTGCGCCCGGCGGGGCGCTGGTCGCGAGGGTGCCGAGGCGGCGCTCAGCCACGGCGCCGGCAATGGCAATAGTTGACCACGATGGGAGGGAGGAGGGGCCGGAGGGCCGGAGACAGGGACGACGACGCCGGCGATGGAGAAGCTGCAGACCGTGCTCTATATTAGTTGAAATATTACTGGAATTAATATTGGAGATTCGCATTCATCAAAAGAATAACATAGCATATAGATTGAGTCTGATATTAGATCCAACGAAAACATTAACAATGCAAGGCGTATAATTTTCCACATCAGATTGGATTACCAGAACCTAGTTACAAACTACTTGCCTACGGTATTTTTTACAAAAGATATGACCCCTGGCTACTGCAGTGCGAGTTTCACATGGACTCTATCCCAGAAAAATTTTCTGTTCAAGAACCAGTAAACCCATGGAACTGTAAAGCAGTCCTCTACCAAGCGTCTGCCGGCGGACATAGCAAATGCCCGCCGGAGTCCTATGGCGCGTCGTTGATGACGTCATCCGCCGTCACCTCCTCCGCTATGGCATCCACGGCATCATCGAAGTCCCGGATGAGATGCTCCAGGTCGGCGACGCGCTCGCCTTCAGGAAGGCCGGCGAGCCCCCGGAGCTCCGCCCCGGAACGACGCTGGTGTTGACGATGGATAACGTCAATATTTATTAGAAATTTAGACACAAGAGGATACATGAATACACACTAGTCTGGGGTTTTAACTGACAATTTCCACGAGTTTTGCATATTCTATATTTTCCAAGGACTTTTCCAGAAAAGCTTAAAAGAGGGATTAGAGTGCATAATTATCACGAAGCGTAACCGCGAAGACAAAACACCGTTATTGGGTTCGGGAAGCATCTAGAAGACACCTGAAGCAACGAAACCCCGAGGGGCCCACATGTGGGGCCGGGCGGCCCCACTGCCACGCCGGGCGGCCCCCTAGGGTTAGGGTTGGCTGCCGCCTTCTGGAGTCTTCTTCCACCGCTTCTCCTGATGCATCTCGGCCCTTGGTTAAGTCGGTTTGATCCTACGGCGCACGTTGATCCCACCGGACTATAAATATATAGGCAGACCCCCCTGGAGAGAGCCAATTCATTATTCATCAAGGCCTCAAGCCATCAAGCATCAAGGAGCCTACTAGTTCATAGTTCTAGTTAGTTAGATTAGAAGTAGAGGAGATCTAGTTCTTCATCGGGATCTAGAGCCCCCGCTGCCCTGCGGGCCTTGCAGGAGTTCAAAAGATAGTTCTAGTTTTTTCTTTCTTATTGTATTCATTATTCTGATTAGAGAGACATTATTCTTAATAGTTCATATGTTCTTAATTGCAATAGTCATTGTCTACTTTGATTATATGTCTAGTTTAGTTGGTTCGATCTTATTGAATTCATGTAATTGCTCGTATAGCGTTTATCCAAGTGTACAATAGGTAGAT
Source organism: Chrysopogon serrulatus (assembly GCA_015844335.1). NCBI lineage: Eukaryota > Viridiplantae > Streptophyta > Magnoliopsida > Poales > Poaceae > Chrysopogon > Chrysopogon serrulatus. Next base: position 31,347 of record JADLZL010003620.1, on the reverse strand, counting down.
GATGGACAATATGTAGACGTGGTGTCTAGATATCTTGTTTGTCTGCGAGTGCACCCTGACATACCGAGACGTGTGGTAGTCCGCGTAGATGACAGCAATATTGGTTTCTCTGTAGTCCACCCTCCGTATGTAGGACAGCAGGGCACGGTCACGAAGTTGGATAATGACTCTGTTTCACATCCTCCCTAGTTGATGCCCCTTTACATGTGATCATGATGTAGGGTTAGCTTAACGATGATTACTAGATGTAGTTGCACTAATTAGAATTATTCATTGATGTAGTTATAAAATTACCTTAGGCAGTTATCTCCTTAGTTTATCCATTGGTTAACTATGATTATGACTAGGAAGTGCTCTGATGATTATCAATATAATTATGATACTTGATTATGCTATCACCCGTATTTATCTATATTTATCTTGTGACCTATGCTTGTTATGAGTAGAGTAGATGACATTGGTAATACCACTTATTCATTGTATATACTTTCTTATCAATATAATAGATAGAGTTTATAACAATCTTTCCCAGTGGTATAAATATAAATCGACAACCTGGTAGAACTCTCTAGGTAAAATGCTACAATGGTATAATTATCTATCCGCTTGCAGAATCTATTTTAGTTTATATTCATATTTCTGCCTGGTCATATTGAATAATACATGTAAAACTATATTTATTTCTTAGCATTATAATTAGGGATGACAACTTAATTCATGCTTAGGAATACTAGTGATACTAAGCATTTTTGGTGCCGTTACTGGGGATAGGTCTTATCTCTATTTCTAAGTAGCGACGTTAAAAGTATCAACAGCTGGGCGACGGCCAGCGCTGACGACGCCCCGCGGCGCATGCCGCGAGACACCGCTTCCCGGATGCGGCCGAGAGCGTTCTCTAGCTGCTCCTGGAGTGAGTCCCCGGCAGCGCCGACCAGGTCGACGATGGCTTCCGCCGCCGGGAGAACCATCTGGAGTTCCTCCTCCAGCTGGGCCACCCTCAGGTCGGTGGTCTCTTGGTTGGCGCGGGCGTGCTGCGCCTCCGCCTCGGCTGATTCCAGCGCCGCCATAACGGCGCTAAGCCGTTCACGGAGTTCCGCCATGGCGACTGTTCGAGTCACCATGGCGTGCCGTCCTCCAGCACTCCCCTCACTGGCCTCCGCGGGGGCAACTAGTAGCTGTGGAGTGGATGCGCCGATGGCCAGTACCCTGCAAATTATAAATCGCTGCAGATTAGATTTTATCCCAAAAATGTGAAGTACGGTGACATGCTAACTTACCCCTCACCATGGCGGCGCCTCCGGGGCTGACTACTCGGTGAGCCCTCCGCCGGCCGCTTACCATGCTCCATTCATTGGTGCGCGGAGAAGAAGGAAGAGGAATAGAGGGGGATGAAGAACTGAGCAACTGGCTAGGGTTTCTGTGGAAGCGGGATGCCTTTTTTCCTCGCCGCCGCGCTTTCTATTTATGAGGGGGTGTTTCACAGATACGCCGGCGGATGCGAATCGCCGCGCCGCTTCACGACGGATCACTTTCCCCACCATTAGAAAGTGCCATCATTGCGCCCACGACCGAAGGTGAACCGCCACGGCGCGTTCTCCAGTAACGTTTTCTCGGCACTCGTGCCGGGATGGTCTTTTTTACCCCTCTGATAAGGTGGAAGGCTACCTGGGCCGATGTCTGGGTATCAGGCCCATTCAGTATAGTTTAAGGCTTTAATTGTTTTGATTTTTCACAGAGTTACATCTTTTTTTCTGAAAAAGGTGATTCTTCTAAGTCATTACCAAGTTTTTCCAAAAAGCTTTCCACAACATGATTCTCACCTTCTAACAACCTTAGGGACTACGTGGGCCCACGTCACTTGAGCAGTGATTGGGCTTGTTCCTAGATTGGGTCTGACCCCTTCCATTTGTGTGGCTTTTTCAAAAAGTCAAATTCCTCAATTTAACCAATGATATCTGATATCATTTGCTACTATGGGCTCACGTCTCTAGACATGAGCTGCTTTTTTCTTTTTTTGAGCAACATGCATCTTTCGGCAAAGATTTGAATTGAGTTGCCTTTGAGGTCGATTTCTGTTCTGGACTAGATCGGCTTCATCCTAAACTAGTCGACTCTTCGCTAAACTGGTCGGCAGGTCGATTATAAGCTTCAACTGGGAGAGATTACGATCTGGACTGGTCGGTAAACTTCAAGACGGTGTTGTTCCTCAAGATTTATGGTGCTCGGGGACTAGCTGTGGGGGTTTAGACCCCTATACCCTCAGGCTGGCTTTTGGCCTCGCCAGACAGGGCAGCCCAGCCCATAAGACCAAGACTGATCGGCCTTTCTGGTCTGGTCAGAGTCCCAGGCGGACAATTAAGAGTTACTTGTTATGCAAGGCAACTAGTCGGTTAGAAAACCAATTGTATTCTACCTAGATACGATCTGTTTGTAACCGACCACCTCGGGATCTCAGGATCTATAACCATGCCCTCCAGACTATATAAGGCGGGCAGGGACCCCCTCCAACATATCTCAATCCTTTTTTGATCAATAACAGAAGAGCAAAACGTAGGGTATTACACATCTAGCGGCCCGAACCTGGGTAAACCGTGTGTGCTGTTCTTCCTGTTCCATCTCGCTTGTAGTCTAATAGCGTGCCTCCACCATAAATCACTGACATCGGTATACCCGTGGTAGACTGGCGCTGATATTTCGTCGACAGCAAGACATCACGGATGCAAGATTACAAGTATTGGTAAAAAAAATGCTAAGCTAGCACTAATATTATATTAGAATTTAAATATACATCATTGTCTGTTATCTATTTATATTAAAGAAATTAGCAAAATGTATTTGTACTATATCAGGGACCTTGTCGCCTCATTGGCTAGCTAGCTATTGTCTCGGCCCATCGCCATGCAAACAAGAGGGGAATGATCCAGTCCGTGTGTGAGGGAGGAGAGCCACTGGCACAGCATGGGGCCGGGGGAGCTGAAGAGCGAAGACGACCTCAGGCTATCCGCACTCTTCGCACTCTCAATTCATCCTCTAAAAGGAATATTCCATCCTGGTCATCGATATTCTCTCCTCTATACTACTTTTCCCGCACCCATCTATACCCAATACCATCCTCTATCTACGTGGGGCCCACTTGTCAGTTATTTTTTAATAATAAAACCAACCGGCCGGCCCACACTCCTCCCATCCCATCCTATTCTCTCTCTTCTCGGCCGGGTCGTCCGGCCCACCACAGGGCGGTAGCGGCGCCCCTCCATCCCCGGGCGCTTCCCAAAGGGCGCGCAAGCGCGGGGGGGCGCGGAGGGGCTCACCAGCGATCGGGCGCGAGCCGCCTCAGGAGCGAGAGAGGCCGCCGGGCGCTCCAAATCAAGGCGGGTGGTTCCCGACGGCGACGAGGCGGAGAACCCATCAAGCGCAACGCCGGGCGCTGCCGGGCGGCGCCGCGAAGCAGCGGTTTCGGGCGCTGCCGGTCGATCGAGCAGCGCGGCGATGCTCGAGGAGAAGGTCGCCTCGGCGGGCGGGCGAAGCGAAGGGCGTTCGGGCGAAGCGAAAGGCTCCGTTCGAGGATGAAGAAACGGGGCGGGCTTCCGACGGCCGGCGAAGGCTACGAAGCCGGGCGACCTTTTGGCGCTGCTGGCGAAGCGGGCGGGAGGCTCGCCAAGGCGGGCTGGCGGCGGCGAACAGCCGCCACGACCCTTCTCTCCTTCACCCGCCCGCCTCGCCCTTCTCTCCCTTCTCTCTCCTGCATGGGACCCGCGCCACGCTGGCGCGTAGTGGAGGCGCGCTACCGCGCCAGCTTTAGCAGCCGACGCACGCGGTACCGGACGCTACGTCGGCGTACCGGACACCGCTGCAGGCGTTCCGTCCGGTACACGCGCGTGGCGGATGCGGTACCGGATAGCAGTGCGCATAGCCTCACTCATGCATGCACTGGACTGGATGAGTGGATGGCGTGCGGTCAAAATACAGACCTGGACTGCAGGACTGGAGAGCATCGAAAGAAGATCAGGCGCGGAATCACACGTACTACCGCGGAACAAGAGAAAGCGCGACACTACCTGCACCGCATGCCGGCCTTGCGACTCGATCGATCGCTCAGGTCCCCTGACACGTACGTTGTACGGATGAAGTGGGTGCTGGGCCGTGCCTGTGCCAACGTACTACTAAAACTGGACTCGTCGTCGTCTCAGGTACTAGTAGTACTCAGGTACTCCAGGTCCAGGAGGAGCACTCCTACAACTCGCAAGATACTCCGCGCGGCCGTGGTGAAAAGACGTGTGCATGGCATGGCATGCATATGGTCATGGTCGCAACAACGACGCATGCATGCTTTTTTCGTCGTCTTGTTCGGCGCGCACATATTATGAGCATACCTGACTGTTACGCTGTGCCCCAATGCATGCGTGCCTGCCTACCTCGACCCTGGTCCACAGGGTAGGAAGAAAGATCCACGGCGTAGGCTCCTCCGCTACTGTCTGCTTCTGCTTGCCACGAGCCCACGACAGACTAACCAAGCTTCCGCTATATGCATGCATGATCCAGCCAGCTATATCAGCACCTCATCCCAAACCCAAAACGATCGAGACATCCTCCCTGAAGTAATTCAGCTAAAAAGTCATTTCAGCTTATCAATCAATAGTATTTTTTTTCACAGAAAATTAGTCATTGTAATGTTTTGGCTTGTCAGCCGACTTATAATTTCTGCCGAACATAGTCATATATTTGATCCTCCAATTCAACTTTGGTTTCTTATTAGGGCCTCTCCAATGGTTATCAAATAACTAGTTTAGAAGAAATTTTATTGGCTATCGAGACATCTTTGTAAATAGTTAGCTAGATGAGACATAAAAATAAGAAAAAATAAGAAAAAAGTAATACTTCCATTAGCTGTTAAGGAGAGAGATCAAATAGCTAGCGACTCCCAAATAGCTAGCGACTTCTAAATAGCTAGTCCAACACAATCTCTTAGAAATCTCTCTTCCATATAACTCTCTACTATAGTGTCAATTTTTTTCTTAGGAGATGTTGTACATGTACATCAAACTACTTGGTTTTAATCCTCTTCAACTCTGAACTTAGACATTGTTTTTCCCTTTTTGATGATTATGATAATTAATAAAAACTGATTAATTCCCTCGAAATTTGGTCTCACACTAGTACAGAAAATATTATTATAGACGGTTCACAACCTATTTCTACTTGGCGTAGTGGGAGAGACCAATGAAAATAAGCCATTTCCACTGGCGGTTTGTTCAAAACGTAGAAATAGCTGCCCAGAAAAACAGAAAAAATAGCACCTAGAGAGGCTTCGCCCGTTCGTCTCGGTCGAAGTCGCAAGTCGCGGGCGGCCTTCGAACCCGTGACCTGCCCCCTCGTGCGATCCCTCCCTTACCACTGTACCACACACTCACATGTGTGCATATTTCTATTATTTCCCCATATATTATCCAAAACCAAAAATAAATTGAGTGTTTGAGGTTGTAAACGAATTCAAATGAAAAAGTTGTCAACTATAATTTTTATAACTTTTCAAGATTTACAACTTTTATTTTGAGAGTTTCTCCATCCGAGGTCGTTTGCAAAATTTGAATTTCAAATTTGACAATTTCGGATGTAGTTTTCCATAAAAAGATGATTTTAAATGAAAATATTGTCAACTACAAAGTTTCATAACTTTTCGAGATCTACAACTTTTATTTTGGGAGTTTCTCCATCCAAAAAAGTTTGAAAAACTAAAAATTAATTTCAAACTATTTCTACCGGTTCTTAAGGAACCGCCAATAGAAATATGATTTCTACTTGGCAGTTCCTTAAGAAATCAGCCAATAGAAATAGAGCCGATTTCTACAGACTGTTGTAAAGAGAAACCGCCAGTAAAAATAAAATGCTAGTGTCAAGAGAAATGATCTCTGTACTTGTATGATTTTCTTACTTATAACAAAAAAACAACGCGAACATGCATGGCATGTATTTCATTGAGGAGGAAAGTTAGAGTAATTTTCCTACTTAACAAAAACTCCCATATCTACATTACTCCCTCTGCCCATAATAAAAATCAGTTCCTAGAATCTATGCAAGTCAAACTATCTAAAGTTTAACTAACCTTCTATATATAGGAAAGAGTAGCAATATTTATGATATAAATTGAGTACATTATAAAAATATATTCTATGACATATTTAATGATATTAGTTTGATGCCATAAATTTTGACAGGGTTTTCTAAAAATTTGGTTAAAAATTAAAAATTTTCGCTTAAAACAACTCTAGAAATCTTTTTATTCAAGCACAGAGGAAGTACATTTCTTATTTCTCCCTCAACTTGCTTCAACCAATATCGTATATTTGTCTGCACATATTTAGTCCACTCACCTATGTTTTATTGATATTTTAAACTTCTCCACAGATAAAAAGAAAGGCATTTTGTTTTATCGTAAGCCCAACCATCTCAATCAATATCGTATATGTACCAGTGAGAAATACATATATTATGCTTCAACAATCATGACAATACTAACAAATTATTTTAAAACTATATTAATTTCCATGACATATAATTTATATATGCAAATTATTTCTTTAACAATTAATGTATGCCTTTTATCTAAAATATTTGGCGTATCTAAAATTGATAGTATGATTATAAGCACACTATGTTTATAATTACACAATACTACTAAATATGGAGTATATACTTTGTTGATAAGAACATTATGCTTATGGCCTCGTTTGGCACGGCTCCTCCACCGGCTTTAGGAGCCGTTTGGAGCTGTTTTGTGCCAAACGGGGTAAAATAAAACGGCTCCACCTGTGAAGTCCCTTAAATCGTGCTATCATAGAGCTTTAGGGTGGGATGGAGCCAAAAATAGTGACTTCACCTCATCCTGCATGGCGTTATGTGAGAGCATATTTTAAAGAACTTCATGCATGGAGCTGTTTTGTCAAACGATTTACCAAAATGGCTCCAGCTCTATCTATGGAGCTGTTTATGGAGCTGAAGCCAAAATAAATAGCTTCACTAGTGAAGTGGAGCCGTGCCAAACGGGGCCTATGTCTTGTAAAAGTCTTCCCAAGCGGTTAGATACTAATAATAGCCATATAATCTAATCTATTTTCTAAAAAGGTACCAGCATGGGCCATTATGAGAAAATATATAAAACATTCCTGGAACACGCATCTAAATTACTCACGTATGAAATTATGAAATAATAACCCTCTAAATTTGCTTCTAAATTGCTCACTTGTGACGCTATGTACGAAAGATATACCAAGTAACATCTAAACTTGTTTTTTTAAACTATCCAACACTGACGTTATGAGAGATAAATATAAAGTAAATCCTTTGATTTATATCTAAATTAAACACATCTGTCATTAAAAAAAAGATAAACAAAAATTTCTTTTAATAAGGCAACGTGGCAAAAGAAGTTTTGTTTGAGCGTAAATTATGCAAAGATTAAGTAAGAAGTTGGGCAGATTGGTTGACTCTTGGGGCTGGTTTCGAGAAGGTCCAGCAGGTCCGCTCCATGGGAAAGCACAAGAAAGTCTTCGTCAGAGCGAAAGGTCGTCCAAGGCTTGAAAATCCGGTCCATTTCACGTGCCAATGGCGCCTAAACTCTCTAGCTAATCTTGTTCACAAACAAAACTATTAGATCTCCGATCCTCGTTAGTTTGTTTGTGACATTTGTGTTTCAAATCTTGAATCTTCCACGGAGATCTCAGATCAGACAATGACGGTCATGGTGACAACATTGTTGACGTGTTTAATTAGTTAATTAATTGGAGCGTTGTGGTACGGCTCATAAGTCTCCAGAACAATGCTCTGTTTACGGTAAAAAGTTACCTCTCGATCACACCGACTAGATGTCAAAAGCAAAGCAAAGGCACATGTAGGAGTATTTTAACTAGTGAGCCACGCACTGCCCATGGAGGAATGATGCACTAATTAAGTCACAGATGCCGTGTCAAGCAGCTGTTAATCACAGTACAACAACATGACTGTGAAACTCAATAGAAATCTCCGCAACGTGATCTTGTCCGTGCTTTATTAAGTTTAATGCTAAGCACTGTAAGTAAGTATACTCCGATCCCTAATTAATCAAGGTGATTGAAGAAGGATGTTTCAAAATGTTGGAGGGCAAAAGCAAAAAGGCTAAAGCACCTGGCATCCAGTTCCCCCCGGCCGGCGCATAACGGGAACTTCCCCCGTTTTAGCCGAAGCTGGGTGAGCATGCAATGCAACAGCTTAAAATGTTCCAAAGCTTGCCGATGTGTAGATGTATTTTATAGAACGTGCCGGCAGAGCCATATGGAGGAAAAGAAGTTGGGGGGAGAGGGAAGAAAAAAGAAAGCAAATGAACATATATGATCTGATTCAAAATTGTATTTCTATAGTAAATTTATATAAAGATATGGATATTGCTAACACTCACTCCGTTCTAAAATACTATTATTTTCGTTTCTTGAGAATCAGCTTTTTTAACTAGAGATATATATAAAAAAGCCAATATTTATGGTATATAATTTTTAATATCACTAGAACAAATTTTGGACTTAGAGATATAATATTATATATATTTTTTATAAATCGAGACTGTGATAATTTTTTTATGGTATATAATTAATATCACTAGAACAAATTTACCGAGATATAATATTATATATATTTTCTATAAATCGAATGATAATTTTTTGCGTTCAATACTCCCTCCGTCCCAAAAAAGAATGATGTTCTCGCTTCCCAAAAATGGATGCCGGCAATTTTTATAAATAATAAATACTATCAATTTGTATCATAATTAGTATTATCGGAAAGATCTTTAGATCTAGTTTTTTAACAAAATTATTTGAAGATATAAATATTATACGTATTTTCTGCAAATTGAGTCAAACTTGTGGCGAACACCCAAAACGTCATTCTTTTTGGGACGGAGGGAGTAAAATTTAGTTGAACTCAGTGGGAGTGAGTGAATATCGATGTCCCACGGATGATGATTAGATTTTCGTTTGCGGCCTTCACAGTGTCGGCCGGACCCTACGCTCTGACTAGTTCCCGATGGATTGATGCGCACTGAAACTGCTGCTGCAGCGTGACGCCCGGCACCTCATCAATTCAACACTGGCAGCTCAGCTCGCCAAACGCCCAAAACCCGACCCAGTCCCCAAACGTCGCAGGCCACAAAAGTTTGGCAATCCTCGCATTCCAAGTCGGATTCTCGGACACAAGCTGCAGCGACAGGACATGTTGGATTCGTAGCTGAAACGTTGCGCTTCGTTATGCAGCTTGGCGCACCCTCCTTCCGTGGCTTCATTTGGTTTTGTTCACTAAAAATCAACATACTCCCTCGTATCGAATTTAGATGTTGTTTTAGACAGTAACATGTTCCCTAAAGTATAACTTTAACTTTATATTTTTATAAAAATACTTATTATAAAGTGATATATTTATATTTTTATAAAAGTATTTTTTAAGATAAATCTATTTATATAGTTTTCACATTTTCCAAACTCAACAACTTAAAAGTTATTCATAATTTATGCTTTTAATATTAATCCAAACTTTATCCAAAACGACTTTCTTTCCTATACCCAAACTCAAAAGAAATGAACTCGCTAGCAAAGAGTGAAGCGCTAGGCTTGCACGTTTTCTGTATATATCTCTCTTCTGCATGCTATGCAGATTATTACTCTCTCTCTATATATATATATATATTTTTCGTTTTTGTATTTTTGATCTTGCTTTCAAGTCAGCTGGCGCTAGCTAATCTTTGTTGTTACAATTACAATAAAAGTTAGGGACCAACGAAATGTGAGCCAGCGAGTGTGGTAATGCACCAATACCTTATTTGGGCGGTAATTGAATTGGACTCCACGTAGTTGACCGGAGAATTGGACACCACGAAGTTGACCGGAGATGCACCAAACATACAAGATGAACCGTGGCCAGTTTCAGGAAATACAAAAATAGAAGGTACCCACACTTTTTGCATTGGTCACATCACATGCACGGCTCTGGGTACTTGTTGCCACGTACGTGTACGTACTACTACGCTACACACCCACTGACATGCAGGGCCCCCAGCTCATACGCTCACGGTCACGGCTGACCCGACCGGTCTTCTCGGCTCGGGGGCCGCCAGCCGGCCCAGCCCGCCACGCTATTATCACTACCACTCCACTCAGCTCCGTTCAGGGCAGCCCGCCACGCTATTATCACTACCACTCCACTCAGCTCCGTTCAGGTCAGCTGCCTGCCTCTGCCTGAGACGTCTGTCTGCGCCCATTCAGCCAGCCATTCCATTCCTCGAAGCCCTCACACCTGCACGCGCCCACGCCCAGACACCCCTCGCCCTGTCTCCCTCTCCTCTCCCTCCTCGCCCACCCGCAGCAAGCACCACGCGCTGGCCTGTCCCTGTCCCAGCTCTAGCTCACCTCACACGCGCAACCGGGCGCGCGCCGCGCGGGCGATGGCCTCCGCCCGCCTCGTCGCGCTCGCCGCCTTCCTCGTCGTCCTCCTCGCCCTGGGCCCGGGCACGGCGCGCGGCGGACGGACGACGGCGAGGTGCGCGCGCTGCTGGCGCTGGGCGCCGCTCTGGACCCGACGCACCGGCTGCTCCCGTCGTGGGCGCCAGGCCGCGACCCCTGCGCGCCGGGCGGGTTCGAGGGCGTCGCGTGCGACGCCCGCGGCGCCGTCGCCAACGTCTCGCTGCAGGGGAAAGGGCTCGCCGGCACGCTGCCGCCCGCCGTCGCGGGGCTCCGCTCCCTCACCGGCCTCTACCTCCACTACAACGCGCTCCGCGGCGGCATCCCGCGGGAGCTGGCGGCGCTCGACAAGCTCACCGACCTCTACCTCGACGTCAACAACTTCTCGGGGCCCATCCCGCCGGAGATCGGCGCCATGGCGTCGCTGCAAGGTGGAGTAACTCTCTATCTCTAGGCCGCTCGCTTGCTCAGATGCGCGTCGAGATTCCTCGGAACCTTCATCGCCACCACCCTGTTCGTGCCGCGCCCTCGCTGACTCGCATCGGCATGCATGTGCTCGCGCCGTGGACTCTGCGTCTCTGCCTGCGTTGCTCCTCGGATCGATGATTGGTTCGCCGACGCCCCCCGTGTTTTAAATTCGTTTTTCGGTCGACTTGCTTGCTTGGCGTTTCTCCACTCATCCAAAACTAAGAAAATGCGGCTTTACCTAACTGCTTGTACCATATATCCGTTGAATTTTTGGAAGATGTCATGTTGCCGTCCCAAGTCGCAACCAAGCAGGAAACAGCTCCTGTTGCTCAGATTGCAACGTTTCTTGGACCCCATTGGTAACACTTCCTTTCAGATTTATTCCCAATTTTGTTATCTATCTACTCATACGGCCATACCAAATCAGTAATACCCCCAATCGGACGGTTTCCTTAATGTTGGTGTGTCTGTCCATGGCTGTGCTACTCCAATCCAAATGCTTGTAGCCATGGCCACTAGCCAGTACTCTACTGGTCCTTGCATTGCATCTCCTGCTTGATTATGTATGAATGAATGCTGCTGATGTTGATGTGTCCATGGCCGTATACAGTGGTGCAGCTCTGCTACAACCACCTCACCGGGAGCATCCCCACGCAGCTCGGCAACCTCACCAGGCTCACCGTGCTGGCTCTGCAGTCCAACCGCCTCAATGGCGCCATCCCAGCCAGCCTCGGCGACCTGCCGCTGCTCGCGCGCCTGGACCTCAGCTTCAATCGCCTCTTCGGCTCCATCCCCGTCAGGCTCGCGCACCTGCCCAGCCTCGTCGCGCTCGACGTCAGGAACAACTCGCTCACCGGCAGCGTGCCCACCGGTAATGCCTCCATCCATTAGTCCGGCGTCCATCGATTCTTGAGAGCAATTAAACAGTAATGCTGATGGGTTTTCTGCTTGCTTCGTCCCAAGAACTGGCCGTCAAGTTGCAGGCCGGCTTCCAGTACGGGAACAACAGCGACCTGTGCGCCGCCGGGCTGCCCGCGCTCCGCCCGTGCACCCCGGCGGACCTCATCGACCCCGACAGGCCCCAGCCCTTCAGCGCAGGCATCGCGCCACAGGTCACGCCCTCCGATGGCGGCGGCGGCGGCCACGGGCGCTCGCCGTCTACCAGGGCGCTCGCGGCAGTGGTCATCGTCGCCGTGGTCCTCCTCGCGGCCACGGGGATCGGCCTGTTCGCGCTCTTGTGGCGCCGGTGGCGCCGGCAGAGGGTTGCGGGGGGCTCGTCGTCGACCGGCCGGTGCAGCACCGATGCCGCGCCTTCCGCAGCGAAGGCGTCGTCGGCTCGCAAGAGCGCGTCGTCGGCGCTGGCGAGCCTCGAGTACTCCAACGCCTGGGACCCGCTGGCCGACGCGCGCGGCGGGCTGGGCTTCTTCTCGCAGGACGTGCTGGCACAGAGCCTCCGGATCAGCACGGAGGAGGTGGAGTCCGCGACGCGCTACTTCTCGGAGGTCAACCTCCTCGGGAGGCGCGGCAAGAAGGCCGGCGGCCTCGCGGCCGCCACGTACAGGGGCACGCTCCGCGACGGCACCTCCGTGGCCGTGAAGCGGCTGGGCAAGACGTGCTGCCGGCAGGAGGAGGCCGACTTCCTCAAGGGGCTGAGGCTGCTCGCGGAGCTCCGGCACGACAATGTGGTCGCGCTGCGGGGGTTCTGCTGCTCCAGGGCGCGCGGGGAGTGCTTCCTCGTCTACGACTTCGTGCCCAACGGCAGCCTTTCACGGTTCCTCGACGTCGACGCCGACGCCGACACCGCTGGCGGCGGCAGCGGCCGTGTCCTCGAGTGGTCCACGAGGATCTCCATCATCAAGGGCATCGCCAAAGGTAGAGTACCCTCGAGTGGAACACCACACCCTGTCACTCTCCTGCTATCGGTTGGTTAGCACAGTGTCACTACTGATCCCCCACTAGTGTTTTGCTGATGCCCACACCTTTCCTTGATTCACACGTACTGTTCATACTTGTTCACATACTAGTACTTACTTGTCTTCTTGATTACTAGTTGATTTTTCCTGAAAACACATGGTATGCATGCAACATTTGGCACCGACTCTACAAATTTGCCAAGTTTTGTGTGTGTCATGCATGGACACATTGATTCACTGCAATCACTGGATGGATAGTACATCGATTCATCGGTGCTGCGCTGGTCGCTCACATGGTGCGCAGAAAACCTGTGACTGTGAGCAGACCAGGACGCAGCAATAGTCACATTCTGAAGTCTGAACTTTGTCTGCACTGAAAAGCTCTGCATGACATGTCTCAAAACCTTTTGTGCTACTACTTTTATCAGAGTTTAACCGTTTCTATCAGTGTGAGATATCGGTAATTTTTTGCACTTTGCAGTCGTCTAAATTGTGCATCTTTTTTGTGTTCCAGGGATTGAGTATCTGCACAGCACAAGGACGAACAAGTCTGCTCTCGTCCACCAGAACATCTCAGCGGACAAGGTCCTGCTGGACTACACGTACAGGCCCCTCATCTCCGGCTGCGGCCTGCACAAGCTCCTCGTGGACGACCTCGTCTTCTCGACGCTCAAGGCCAGCGCCGCCATGGGATACCTCGCGCCGGAGTACACAACCGTGGGCCGCTTCTCGGAGAAGAGCGACGTCTATGCGTTTGGGGTCATCGTGCTCCAGGTGCTCACCGGCAAGAGGAAAGTGACGACGACGACTCAGCTGCCAGACAACGTCGATGAGCTCGTCGACGGCAACCTACAGGGGAATTACTCGGCGGCCGAGGCTGCCAAGCTGGCGAAGATCGGCTCCGCTTGCACCAGCGAGAACCCGGACCAGAGGCCGACGATGGCGGAGCTGCTCCAAGAACTGGACACCATCTGATGCCTGATGGTGGTGCCGATGGTGGTGCCAACACCCATCCACTGTAACTGTTTCATGCAAGAGTCACATGCCTGACATTGTGCTGTGCCATGGGTCTGTTGTAACCTAGCTACTACTACCTGTCTAGGATCACCAGCCAGTAATCACTGATCTTAGAAAGCATCTGAGCTAGGCTCTACTAATTAGCTAGTAATCACTGATCTTAGGAAGCACATGCCTAGGATCATGAGATCTTGTATGCTAATGATGTGTCGTTACCACCGCTCTGAAAAGTGTGCATTGTTTGGATGCTGACTTGTATGTGCTCTACTGCATGGTAGTAGACCAGTAGGTGAACGTGAATGCAGCTATTCCCTGCAATGTGGAGACCTTGTGACTCCAAGTGTACCTGCGACCCTGTGTGCCAATTTGGCTGGATCTCCGGGGGTCAAATGGCTGGCACTGGCACCATCCCAAGGAGGAAGGAGCCAAGAGTCCTGGAAGGCATGTGAGCTATAGTAGATTGTTTGTGTTGTCTTGTTTGTTGTTCGTATTTGGGTCCTGGCCTGTGATCACGCACAGGGGCGGTCAGGCGATGAAATCTCACAGACCGTGAAAGGGCATGGTGGTCCTGCGGGGCCTTTTGTGCTAGAGGCTGAGAGGCTGGACAAAATAGACTCTACCAAGCAATATAATAATAAATTTATAACACTGAAGAACAAGAACGCAGCTGATCCAAAGGGTTTTGCTGTGGTACATCCAAATGACTGTGAACCATTCATTTAGTTAGATCGGAGGGCTACGATCACCTATTACCATACATTTATTTAATTGCTAATTTTGGAAAATAGGATAAATAAAGAAAGTTTTAAGATATAAAATCTTTTTTAGATCTGATTGCATAGACGCATCTGTTATCTATTAAATGTATTATTTTTTTTTTTTTTTTGCAACTTTGGATACAACATAATTTAATATGCTACACGTAGGTCCAACTTGTACGTGCCGAATACAATAAACATGAAACTTGTAGGTGTGTGCATGGCGATTTACATGCTCAATATACGTGACGACCACCGATTTTAATTATTATAAGGCCCTTTTAATTTGTATCGTAGTTTCAATTGAGTAAGTATAATTTACACATTTAATTATGAACGTGTTATCGCGTAGCATATTTTAGATTACTAAAGTTCACACTCAATTAATGTGTTAGCTATTAATATTTTTTATATATATACCGCATTTTTTTTTTTAGCTATGTACCATATGGCTGGTGTTCAACTTTAGTATAATTAGTATCATGATTTTTTTACTATCTTGAATGGTATATATCCAAAATTAATACTAGATAAAATAATTCAGTCCAAAACATATAATAAATATGTAAAAGGAAGGCGCTTTTGTGAGAAAAGAAAGGGCGCTGCCGTTCACACGAAGAAGGAAGCACCTTCCGTGATGAGGGGGATTTTTTGGATCTTTTTTCTTATTGCTAGGTTAATTAATTATTCAATTAATTTAGAAATTCTAAAAAAATCAATGGTTCGGATTTATTTGAGATATTACCTCCTAGCAAGTAAAGTATGTACCTTAGCATTGCCTAAGAACGACACCCATGATGAGGCTGCATTTGCTATGTGTCACAGGGCTTATTTTGTAGGATAGTGGAATTTGGAATGGAGTACTTGGAGCTACTTCGCTAACAGTAAGGTTCATATGTTAGCCGCAGGTCTACAAGAACAGGTCATGTGGCACTAGTAATGAAAATGCCGTACGTCTATAGAACCTCGGCAATCGGACAATGTACCTATAAATAAATTCAGGTAATGTAGCAACTAAATAGCAGCAAACAAATAATTCCGTTGTTTGTTAAGTTAGTGTTGACACTCAGATTTGTCCAAGTGCTTATAGTCACTCGGCTTGAGGGCCAAGTGTGTATTTTGCTCAACTTAGTCTGAGTGCATGCATTGCTGACTGATCCTACTGCTGAAGGTTGTCACGGAGTGGCAATAATAAAAGATTAAAAGACACCAAAGAAGCTTAGTTGCAATATATAGTCCGTGAGCTCCTTGATGAGGGGAGGTCAGCCTAATTATTTGAGACGATCAGGTGTTGCTGGATGATCTTGAGATGAGGCCGAGTACGCGTACATCACTATTTGGTTCATGGAGGTGCATGCATTCAATTAGGACAAGGTGAAGTTACCAGACATGCTGCCAGGTCCCTTCTACTGGTGACTACAATCAAAGAACTAGAGGAGGTCACGTGTACTAGTTTGCCAGCCTGCTGCTATTCGGTTCTACGAACAATAATGTACAGGAGAGAGCAGTATCCATGTAGGACTCCAACACGCAGCAAGAAGATTTCCCATCGGAGCAAATACAGGCGGCATACAAGAATATATTAGCTCACGTACAGGTGGAAGAGAACGACCCTATATATTTACGTATGTAATACACGTACGCGTGACCGTATGGCCGAATAAACATGAAAATCTTATTTAGTAGTTTTGTAATCTGATAAGGACTCTTTTGTACCTCTAGCAAAGACCAGCCGCCCTATAAATATAAAGAGTGATGGCCGATTGAACGACACACAATCGATCTATCAATACAACATCTATCTTTTATTTTTTATCTCACTTGTCCAATCTATTATTGCTTTTCATTCTTCGTTGCTGTTAATGGCTTTTGGTTCAACGACGACGAAGTTCTAGAGCGGTCAGGCCAACTAGGACAGCCCATAGCTGCTGCACGCTCCGACGGGGTCCCTCCCGGGCGTGTGGGGTTTCGGGTATCAAGATACCTCCACTACAAGTGATAGGGCCTTCGTGACCATTATCAAGCTTCGTGGTGGTCACAGAAGGCTAATCATAAAAAGACATTCGTGACCATTTTGTCAGATTTTTTATGACTATTTTTTGATCTGTGACTAGAGTAATTGTCACAAAATTGGTCATAAGATCAAAAATAGTCACTAAAATCTGATAAAATGGTCACACAAAATGACCGGCCTTCTCGTGACTATTTGTAGTGGTCACGAAGCTTATAATGGTCACAGAAGGCCTTATCTCTTGTAGTGCTCGTTAGGCTGTCTTGCGTATCGCGCTTCTGGCGAGACTACTCCGACGACGTGTCTTGCATATCGCGCTCATTGTTGGAGGCACCAGGTGAAGTGTTCGTGTGCGAACACACTTTTAGGCAACGGCCGACTTGAGAGAGTCGGCCAGGCTAATCTTTAGCCCGCCTACGATCCGTTGCAATCTGAGCGTTCTAACTCTTCGTGGTGTGTGACTAATTTAGCGTCAAGAGTTAATTAACTTGATGTTTCATCATTTCGGTAATCGCACGTGTATCTGTTCCATGTTTTGCTAGGATGGATAAGACCTACGGAGTAATGTTCAAGTATTCAGTGTCAGAAATTCCAGATATCCGGCCCTCGATGTTTTTTTTTTGGGTGTAGAAGATTGGCATTTACTGAATGTTAAAGCAGTAAATAATGTTTTTTTAATTAAAACTGTGGGGCAAAGCCCCCAAGCGAGTTTCAACAAAATACAAGAAACAAAAAAAACAAAACCAGCAAGAAGCTGACCGAGCAGACCCCACACTAGCACAAACTTGGTTCCAAGCACTTCTATCTCCACCATGGATCTTTTGGACAAGTTCGGTGATTGGTTGTTGACTGGAGAGCCATACCATTTTGCTTATTCTCAATTTGCTTTGTGTCGTTAGTTACAAACTGTACAGAAGTAGATGCAGCAGCTACTCTAGTCTTACGTGGTTATGTATCTGAACATGTGGCATACCTTACATTCCATAAGCCTATATAACAACCAGCATATCTGTGTTCCCCAAATCATCGATCAGTAAGTAATGGTGGGCTTAATTAAATTACTTGATGATCTAAATAGCATTCAGCTAATACATGTTTTTTTCTTCCAAATTTTCTTCAGAAGGGAGAACTAAAGGAGGAGCTGCCAGTGATATTGCACAACAAGCCATAGTATTTGCAATGCAGTAGACTTCTTAGACGAATTGATGAACCTTGTCAGTGGCTTTGTTTTTGAATTGATGTTCTCTGTTTTGTTCTGATCGTGCCAGTTATGTTGGAAGATATCCCTCCAAGGCTCAACTCTTCGTACACTTTTATGCATCATGTCGCCTGCCTTAGCTTGAATACTTGATTTGCACCAGGTGCTATAAGTTGCTTTTCGTTCGAAACCAGTGAAACATGTAAATAGTTTTGTGACATGCTTATATGAACTATGGTTGCAAATTTGCAATCTTTTTTAGCCAGTCCCACACAAACTTATCTATAAATGATAGAGTGCTTCTCAGTAGGGCACCGCAAAGTGAGCTCAACACATGCATGGCTGCAACTCAAGTGAGCTCAACTGTCAGCACACTGCACACATGTCATGTGGGGCTGCACCTGCGCTAGGGGAAGGCGCGCCTCTGGGACGTGCGGAGAGCTGCAGGCGCGTCCCAGGACGCGATCTCCTCGCCAGCTGCCGCTGGGAATCAGGATAGTGGCTAAGCCTTTGATTTAGGAGAGTTTGTTTAGGGTTTGAGTTTGGTTTGGCCGATTGGGCCTTTATATTCCCTGTACCGTGACAATTATAGATTAAGAAAGTTTACCATCTAATCTATCCTTCCTTTATCAACTTACTAATGCACCAAGTTTTCTTTCCTACAGCTACACACGAAAAACGTCCCCCACTGAGGAGTCCCATCTTGATGCACCCACGAAATTGTACCCAAAGAAAACCAACATAATTAAAATAGACAGTCCAGATTTAATTTCAATCATTCTCTCTCCTTACTCATTCACATCGGACGGCCTAGATCAAAAGTGTCACACGCATCCTCCTCCTCCCATCATTCATCCTCCCGCTCACGCCATGCCGCGCCCCCGCGCCCGCCCGCGGTTCGATTCCACGGTAATACGGAGTACATCTTTTTTTTTTTCCCTTTTTTCATTGAATCCATCGGCTAGGAAACAAAGGGGCTCGATTTGAGGCTGCGGAGCGGCCGTGCTGTCTTGAGGAGTGAGAGGGGTAGAGGGCGGCGATTGCTAGGGTTTGCGGCGGCGGCAGGACGAGAGCACAGGCCGGCGGCAGCACCGGACAACGCCGCGCACCGGCCACTTGGCGCTGCCGGTTCCTCGCCCGACCAGGGTCACCTTCATCCGGACCTAGCAGCGGAGCGCCTCCGCCCGCCGCGCCCGGGGTTGGCGGCGCCCCTCGCGGCGGCGGCCAGCGGGTTCCCGCCCCGGCTCGATACCAGCGCACAAGTGCAGGCTCGCGGCGGACAGCACCACGGCACGAACGGTCGGGGCGCGGTCCAGCAGCGCCCTCGATGTGGCGCAGAGTACGCGGCGCGCCGCGGAAAACGCCTCCGTCGGCGAGATGCCGGGCTGGTTCAACGCGGCGTGCGTGAAGGTGGATCCCAGGTATGTAGCCGGCAACGGCGTCCTCCCCATCTTCCTTCGCTTTGCCGCCTTTCCCATCTTCCTTCAACGACAGATGGATGGGAATGGGACACCTGATGGCTGTTGTTATGGATCAAATAAAGCTTGCTTTTCCTTGCTTGTTCCAAATACCCTGTCATAGATTCAGTTCATCACCAATTGCCCGTTCGATCTTCATTCTCAAGGAGTACTGATTAGTATTCATTTTGCTGCATCCTATAGACATAGTATAGTGCCCGTGCTAACACCACGGCTTCATTTCAGGAATACATATGAAAACAACCAAACGACAATATTTTTGCATAGTTCAACTTTGACACAATTGTATATATGACCATGTATATAATCCAGAAAACACATGCATAACAAGGCATAATAAAGTTTTGTGTAGCCTCAATCATCTAATTTACAATCTGCCTAATCCATAAACAGGTCTTTGAGATCTCCAAGTATGTTGTCAATACATTCATTTACATGGCTTTTCAATATATCCACCAAGAAATCCATACTCTTCTTGATAAAGCTAAATTGCAGATTGCATCTTCCCTGTAAATCAAAAAATTGACACCTGCACCGGAACACTTCCTTAGTACCGCTGCCTGTAGTGTCACATTGCAGGTAAAGGTTGGCATGGAAAGTCGAAACAATAGCAGGATAGCAGGACAAGAGCTAAATTGTCCTCATTTAGGCCAGCACTTTTGTTAGAAATTTATCTAATGAGAAAAACCTACACATGTTAATGAGAAAAACATGAACATATATCTGAAAAATTTGTCTCCAAGCCTCTAATACTGGCAATAGATCACAAGCATGAATAGTGAATATAATTTGCTGTCGATAGCAACAGAACATTTGGTGTTGATAAAATCTGCAGCAGACACCAAGGTAGCAGCCCAGGCACAGTCTGCATTGCACCTTCCCTCGTTAACTCAATTGCCAATCCTACAGTTATAACCAGATTGTTTCAATTAATATGGAATGCAAAGCAAATTATCAGTTCAGGTGAAAATTACTTGAGGCGCCAATCCTGTATTGTTATGCTGATGCCAATTACATGCTTAGACACCCACTGCAAAATGCACCTGTCAATATCATATCAGTAAAAAATTCAGTTATGCTCTAGTTATACAAGGCAATCTTCAAAACAATAATGCACTGCAAACTGTTTTGCACACACATAATGACCTTGAGAAACTCACTACTATCCATGATAGTAACTATTTGATGCACACACATAATGACCTCTGCCAGTCGTCTTGACGCTTCTTCAGTTGATGTGTTTCGTATCCTGAAAAGCCAAATGTAGTATACACGTTATCCTGATAAGCAAACTATTTTTTTCAGTAATTTTTGAGCAAAAAGGAATAATATTTGATCATTCGTTATTGATGGTTGAACCGTTGAACCATAACAGATAGTAACTATTTGATGCACACAACTGTTAAAATTAAATTATACATACAATTAACATTTAGAATGCCATAACACATTTGTAAGTCCTATGAGTGCTGAAATATACTGGTATTTCTCCAACCAAATGATTGCTGTCAACAATTACGAATGTGTTTCCTTTACCTGAAGACTGATGTTTCTCACTCTAGTCAACCTACTAATGCACCAAGTTTTCTTTCCTACTGCTACACACGAAAAAACGTCCCCACCGAGGAGCCCCATCTTGATGCACCCACGAAATTGTACCCAGTAAACCAACATAATTAAAATAGACAGTCCAGATTTAATTTCAATCATTCTCTCTCCTTACTCATTCACATCGGACGGCCTAGATCAAAAGTGTCACACGCATCCTCCTCCTCCCATCATTCATCCTCCCGCTCACGCCATGCCGCCCCCGCGCCCGCCCGATTCGATTCCACGGTATACGGAGTACATCTTTTTTCCCCTTTTTCATTGAATCCATCGGCTAGGAAACAAAGGGCTCGATTTGAGGCTGCGGAGCGGCCGTGCCTGTCTTGGGGAGTGAGAGGGGTAGAGGGCGGCGATTGCTAGGGTTTGCGGCGGCGGGGCGGAGAGCACAGGCGGCGGCGGCACCGACAACGCCGCCGCACTGGCGGCGCGGTTCCTCGCCGACCTGTGGTCACCTTCATCGGACCTAGCAGCGGGCGCCCTCCGCCAAGGCCACGTGGGTTGGCGGCGCCCAGCGGGCGGCGGCAGCGGAGTTCCCGCCCCCCGCTCGATACCCGCACACAAGTGCAGGCTCGCGGCGGACAGCACCACGGCACGCACGGTCGGGCGCGGTCCAGCAGCGCCCCTCGATGTGGCGCAAAAGTGCAGCGGCGCCCGCCGAACGCCTCCGTCGGCGGATGTTGGGCTGATTCAACGCGTGCGTGAAGGTGGATCCCGGTCATAGCCGGCAACGACGTCCTCCCCATCTTCCTTCGCCTGCCGCCTTTCCCATCTTCCTTCAACGACAGATGGATGGGAATGGGACACCTGATGGCTGTTGTTATGGATCAAATAAAGCTTGCTTTTCCTTGCTTGTTCCAAATATTTTGTAAGATAAGCCCTGTCATAGATTCAGTTCATCACCAATTGCCCGTTCGATCTTCATTCTCAAGGAGTACTGATTAGTATTCATTTTGCTGCATCCTATAGACAACTAGAGTGGGAAACATCAGTCTTCAGGTAAAGGAAACACATTCGTAATTGTTGATAGCAATCATTTGGTTGGAAAAAAACCAGTATATTTCAGCACTCATAGGACTTACAAATGTGTTATGGCATTCTAAATGTTAATTGTATGTATAATTTAATTTTAACAGTTGTGTGCATCAAATAGTTACTATCTGTTATGGTTCAACGGTTCAACCATCAATAACGAATGATCAAATATTATTCCTTTTTGCTCAAAAATTACTGAAAAAATAGTTTGCTTATCAGGATAACGTGTATACTACATTTGGCTTTTCAGGATACGAAACACATCAACTGAAGAAGCGTCAAGACGACTGGCAGAGGTCATTATGTGTGTGCATCAAATAGTTACTATCATGGATAGTAGTGAGTTTCTCAAGGTCATTATGTGTGTGCAAAACAGTTTGCGGTGCATTATTGTTTTGAAGATTGCCTTGTATAACTAGAGCATAACTGAATTTTTTTACTTGATATGATATTGACAGTGCATTTTGCGGTGGGTGTCTAAGCATGTAATTGGCATCAGCATAACAATACAGGATTGGCGCCTCAAGTAATTTTCACCTGAACTGATAATTTGCTTTGCATTCCATATTAATTGAAACAATCTGGTTATAACTGTAGGATTGGCAATTGAGTTAACGAGGGAAGGTGCAATGCGCATCGTGTGCTGGCTGCTACCTTGGTGTCTGCTGCAGATTTTATCAACACCAAATGTTCTGTTGCTATCGACAACAAATTATATTCACTATTCATGCTTGTGATCTATTGCCAGTATTAGAGGCTTGGAGACAAATTTTTCATATATATGTTCATGTTTTTCTCATTAACATGTGTAGGTTTTTCTCATTAGATAAATTTCTAACAAAAGTGCTGGCCTAAATGAGGACAATTTAGCTCTTGTCCTGCTATCCTGCTATTGTTTCGACTTTCCATGCCAACCTTTACCTGCAATGTGACACTATAGGTAGCGGTACTAAGGAAGTGTTCCGGTGCAGGTGTCAATTTTCTGATTTACAGGGAAGATGCAATCTGCAATTTAGCTTTATCAAGAAGAGTATGGATTTCTTGGTGGATATATTGAAAAGCCATGTAAATGAATGTATTGACAACATACTTGGAGATCTCAAAGACCTGTTTATGGATTAGGCAGATTGTAAATTAGATGATTGAGGCTACACAAAACTTTATTATGCCTTGTCATGCATGTGTTTTCTGGATTATATACATGGTCATATATACAATTGTGTCAAAGTTGAACTATGCAAAAATATTGTCGTTTAGTTGTTTTCATATGTATTCCTAAAATGAAGCCGTGGTGTTAGCACGGGCACTATACTAGTTCTAAACAAGCCACCTACGGAGGGGTAAAACCTCGCGGTGAGTCTGGAGCGCGACTACGAGCTACGTAGTCGTGGTCCGGCGTCCCTAAGTACCAACGCCCTTGACAACACAAGTTCACTTGCAGTAATACATAAATAAAGGACCCTATGTTTACAGACTACAAGTAATAAATACTAGGTTCACATAATTTTCGTAATCACCTCAAGAAGCTCAATCGACAATAGCCCATTGAACAGGTTCTCATCACCATATCTCATCAAACAAGTTGAGATGTTTTTTTCTGTCCCGATTAGTTCGCATGCATGTCGATGGTTCACCCTCTTCTTTCTTGGTTGGTTTAATACCATGTCCCATATTGTGCTGCTTTTCAGTTCGTTTAGATGCTTCAAGGGCCTACATCAAAGAGAAATATCTCATGTTTTGATCAGGGAAAAAGATCTCTAAAGCAAGAAATGTTTTTTATTGAACAAAATCATGTCTCATGTTAGTCATAGCTAGCAAAAAAATGACAGACATAAAAAATGAGAATCAATTATGGTCAAATATATTGTAATTTGAGTTAAGAACACAGAGGAACTTAATTTCTATCATAAATGCAAATTCAATATATAAAGCGTAATAAGTTTAGGCTTATGGCCAGGAACACATATCTTACGCCATTAAAATGCTGAGCCAAGCTTACGGACATAACACAAATTAAGAAAAACACAATTCACAAACTTATTGCTATTGAATTGTCGGGATTAGTTTAATTAACTAATATATAACTCTAGTAACAATGTACATATCAATAACCATCCATAGCATCAATATCAACAAGCCCCAGGTGAGTTAGGTAGGGAGACCCAATTTTGCCGTACCTCTTCTTGCTATGCTCAGAAGGACTCTCTTGTATGTTGCGGGATAGAGGACCTCTATATATGTCTCAAGAGGGGTACGAGTGAGTCAGCATGCACCATGGGTGTCTCATCTCTTGTTTGCGGATGATTGCCTTATTTTTACCTAGGCTTCTAAGCGGGGCGGTGATAGAGTTGTAGAGATTTTGGATGATTATAATAGAGGATCGGGACAGTTGGTGAATATTCAGAAGTCCACGATCTTCTTCAGTCCTAATTGCATGCAGGGATATAAGGATGATGAGTTACATACGAGTTTGCAGATTCCTAATGAAGCCTTGGGTGAACGATATTTGGGGCTGCCCACGGCGGCTGAAAGAGGAGCTGCAGATGCCTTTAATTACGTTCCAGCATGGGTTCGAGGTTTTGTTGTAGGCTGGGCTGGGAAGGATCTGAGCGATGCTACATGGGAGGTGTTGCTAAAAGCAAATGATCAATTTGTTCCAACGTATCCAATGTCTTGTTTTAAGCTGTCGAGTGGTTTATCGCAAGTTTACGTCGGCTGTTGTCTAACTACTAGTGGGGGAGTTCTGAACAACCATAAGATTCATTGGATGCGATGGGAAACTTACCCGGGCAAAAGTGCATGGCAGGATAGGTTTTAGAGACTTCTCTCTATCCAATCAGGCTATGTTAGGAAACACAAGGATAGAGACTGCTTATGAGGCTAGACTCTGTCGATGTTTAGCCACCGATAGCCTGCCATGGGGTTCCCGTAGCAGTTGATTCGGATCTCGGCGAATAACTAGAACTCGGCGGTTTTACGCGAGAGGCACACGGTTTATCCTGGTTCGAGCCCTCGTCGTCGAGTAAAAGCTCTACTCCAGTCGGCCTTGGCCTTTTGCGTTGGATTGATGTCTGATTGTGTATTGTTAGATGCATTTACAAAAGAGGGTGTTACGGCTCCTTTTTATAAGAGGAAAGGAGCCGAGCTATGGTTTCTAATCCTAGTCGGACTCATAGGAAGTGTTACGTTCCTATTACGAGGGTTACTTACTATTCGTCTAACTAGGATGATCCGTATTCTACTCGGATCCGTCCTTTTTGCTCTTGTCCTGACGGGAGCCGTGCTGGTGAGTAGTTGCCTACGCCCCGTATCGACAAGCCCCCGAGCATTTCGAAGTAGAACTCGGGGAGCGCCTTGCTTCTGAAGTGATGCTTCGAAGTGGTCTAACTGAAGAAATCTTCTCTTTTTTGTGCGCCGTAGGTGCACTCATTGAGTGTAGCCCCCGAGCCTCTTGCTACTTATTTATAAGTAGCCGGGAGGGTCTCGAGAAAAAAAAAAAGTTGAGGGTATATACCACCTTAGCCCCCCGAGCCTTCGTCTGAGTTGTTTTGGTCAGAAAATAAGTCGGGCGATGGCTTTTTATTTTCTTCAATCGTAGACTTCCGATTTTTCCTGAGTTCTTTCTTGCAGGTAACTATTAGCTGCAGCCCCCGAGCTTTTCTGAGTTCTTTCTTGGAGGTAAACATCAGCTGCAGCCCCCGAGCTTTTCCAAGTTCTTTCTTGCAGGTAAACATCAGCTGCAGCCCCCGAGCTTTTTCCGAGTTCTTTTGTGTAGGAAAAGGACAACGGCTCGTGACTTTGCTTTTACTGTGCTTTATGTCTGCTTTTATGGTTGGACGTTTGGCAGCTGGTGGTGTAAAGACTTTTACTGTGCTGGGATATGCCTGGAATATACTCTTTTGTTGCTCTTTGTACTGCTCTTTTATTGTCCTTGTCAATGCTTCTCAGAATTGGTGAACTTGGTCTATGTACTCCGATCTTGGCCTATAAATTGCACCTCTCTTTCGGTTGCTTTCAAAGTCTTGTAGTATGCTTCTTCCTGTTCTTGCGAAAATAATAGTTTGCGAGGTTGAATAGCCCCCGAGCTTCTTTCTTGTTCTTCCAGTATGGTCTTCTTAGTGGGTAGAAGAATTCTTGAGATAGGGATTAGAGGCGACTAATCCCTGAGTAGCATTGTGATTGGAGGCTCGCTCAAGGGTAGAAGAAGTCTTGAGATGTGCCTTGTGCTTGGGTCATTTTGCACTCTTAGTACCTCTTTTCTACTTTGCCGGGGCTATGCTTTGCGTGGGAGGGTTCTTTGAGCCGCCTGTCTTCTAGTCTGTGCGGTGCGGATCGCCTGCGCCTCGACGCCAGAGCTGAGCTCTCTTGTTCACATGGGGTTCGATCCGACTTGTTCTTGGAGAGGCCCGATGTGATGCTTGATCGGTCAGGTGCTCCTTTTGGCGATCTTGGATGCACTTTGTGTTGGTGTATCCAGGTTGCTTTGGATCCGCTTTCGGCTCATTCTCGCCTCGAGGTAGTCCGGGTCCGCAACGGTGACGGTCTTGGATTGTGCGTAGTTGTCTTCTATGACGGATTCCACCGGGTTCCTTGTAGACCGTAATTTTCTTCTATGGCTAAATTCTGAGGTTCCTTGTAGCCGTTGCTTTAATGTTCTTTCTCGATTCGATGGGTCTTGTAAGACTTGTAACCTTGTATCCTGTAATATTGAAGAATATTTGATCATGCAATGACCCGAGTTGTTTTGTCCTCGAGTTTATGGTTGTCCGCCTTCGAGCCGACTTGTTTTTGATTGATATGGAGACCGTCTACCTTTGAGTAGACTTGTTTTAGCTCGAAGTTAACCGGCTTCCTTCAAGTGAAGTTGTTCGTGGGTCGTCTTCCTTTGTGTCGACTTGTTATGATAATCTTGGCAAAGCTACCTTTCCTTGTAACGGCACAATATTTTACCGTTGGTGGGTAACGGGATAAGGACCGTTATCCCGTGATTTAAGGGTTTACTTGGGCCTTTCACATTCGCGCCTTGTATCCGTTGACCTTTTTACCGTTGCCCCTTAAGTGGGCCTTTTAAGACTGGTCTATAAATTAGTCATTCATCGTCTTCTTCTTCGCCTTGCCTTTGCTTCCCAAATCCTAGCGCCGTAGAAAGAAAAATCCCCAAATCTTTGCTCTTGCATTGCCACGCATCCTCTTCTTAGCTTGGTCGCTTGATTCGTTGCATGGGTAGAAAGAAGGTGGCTTCCAAGAAGTCGGAAGTTGAGAAGCCCGTTGTTGAGGAGGGGTCGACGAAAAGGTGAATCCCGAATTTGTTTTATGAAGGCCATCGCGAAGAACTTCCCCCTCCGACTACTCGGGAAGCACCCGATTGAGTTGCGGGGAGTGGGGAATGATCCAGCCCTAAGGAGTTTTTACGGTTGGATTGCTCCCCGGCGAGCATCGCGTTCTGTTCCTCGCCCAAGTGAAATTGTTCTTTTGTCTCTTTTTGTTCACGCCGGGCTCGTCTTTCCGGCTTGTTCTTTCCTTCATCGTTTCCTTCGTTATTTACAGATCTCCCTCCATGGTCTTACCCCCAAAGGGGTCCTTCATCTTTCCGTCTTTGTTCATTTTGTGAAACTTTCCTTGGTATTCCCCCTCTCTCGAATCTGTTCCGATTTCTTTTTCCGTCTTAAGCCGCAGCCCCAAGAATGATTCCTCCACACCCTTGGTGGATGTGGGATTCAATTTCGGCAGGGCGTAAGTCGAGCCACTTCTTTGAGTACGACCTTGTTGAATCCGTGAAGGACCGGGCGGTCCGAGTGGTTTTACGCGGAAATCTTGACCTGGGTGCCGGTGCTCCGGCTCTCCAAACCTACTCGGGGTCCCGCCTGTTTCTAATGATCGGTGGGAGAGGGAGCAGCTTACTCCCGCCGAGTTGACTCTTCTTCAACCTCTTTTTGATCGGATAAAGCTATTTGAAGCAAAATGGCTTGTCCGGTTTTGCTATTGTGGCAAGCTATCTTCGTTGCCGAGTACGACCTTTGAAGGCACGGGAGCATTTTGGCTTCGAGTACTCTTGTCAAGATCCCTCCCGTATGGTGGCCACGACCGAAGTTGTCCAATGGCGAGGTGCTTGTGCGCCTCTAGAAGATTTTGAAGGGAGCGTCGGTGGTCCCCATGATTGGCTTTCGAGACTCGGCCAAAGAATCCTCCTCCTCGCTGTAAGTTATATTTTCTTGTTTGTATTTATGTTTTTGAGTACTTTTGATAATACTTGACTTGTCTTCTCTCTCTTTTTTGAAGCCTTTTGGCGGGGATTTTGATGCCGATGCTTCTCTTTATGTTGACGGGGAGATTGCTCCTCTTTTCGGCTCCTCCTACGCTCCCCGATCATAAGGTAATTGAAGGCCGAGTTGTTTTGCTTGGGGTGTTTCTTTGATGGAGCCTATTCTTCAAGATGTTCCTTATCAGTAGGTGGCCCTTCCTCGAATTACTCGTGCCGGTGTAAAGAGACCTGCTGCGGGAGATTCTTCTTCTTGGCCCTGCACGAAGCGGGCGTTCTTCTCCTTCCCTCGGCCTTGGGTAACCTTCCGATAGGTGAGGGGTTGTTTGATTTTTCCCGACTTGTTTTCCTTTTTGAAAAGTAGTCTTGATTCTTCTTTCTTGGTAGAAGGTGGGTCGGTTCTTCTTCTTTTTGAAGATGAGGTTTGAGGATGTTGACAACTCTCCTCTTCTTCGCCGGTGAGTGTTGTTTTCTTGATTTTGGTGTGTATACTTCTTTGCTCTTTTATCTTTGATTCTGGCTCTTTGTAGCTCCCGGGCGATTTCTTCTCAACCTCCGGTTTTGGGACCCTTGCCGGGTCCTGCTCCTTCGTCTGCCGGGTTGTTGGTGGATCTGGAGCAGGTCATGCCTCCTCCACCACCTCGGCCTCGTATTGCTTTCCGTCGTCCCCCTAAGTAAGTTTTTCTTCTTTCTGACTTCTTTTTTATTTTTCTTGCATCATTTGTCTTTGACTTTTTTGGTTTTTGTAGGTTATCCGCTGCTATTTCTTCTGCTCCGGCTTCTGATTCTGAGAAGACAGAGAGTGTTGGTGTGGTGGGTCAGTTATCTTTTCCTGACCCCAATCCTGCTGTGGAGTCTACCCTCATGGTGACTCCTTCTTCTGCTGCTGGAACTTCTTCACTACTGGCTGCTCAAGCGGTTGTGGTGACTTCTTTAGGAGCGGACAAGTTGCCATTTGCCCAACCCCTAACTTCTCCTCATCCTAGGGTTGGGTGTTCTCCTCCTTTGTCTCCTTTTTATCCTCCTTGGAATTCTGTTCGTGATTTGAAGTTGATGCGGGATTTAGAAGAGGATTTTAATCCGAGTTCTCGCTTTAAGAGGCTTGAATTAGGATTTAAGTCATTTGTCGAAAGTTTCGTAGGACGGCTTGTTTGTAGATTCTCTTGTTCTTTTTTCCTTAATTTCTTTCTATCCATATGCAGGAATACGTAAGCGATTCTGACATCTTCTTTGGCTCGTCTGAATCTCAAAAGAAGTTGTTGGATGAGCTGGCTTCTCTGCGGCTGGCGCTTGATGAGGAGCGTCAAGTATGTCAATCCTCGGAGACTGCCTTGAGGGCTCGGGTTGTTGTTGTTGCTATTGAATCCGAGAAGAAGGCTTCTCGAGATCTCCAAGGTACTTGTAAATG
Organism: Chrysopogon serrulatus; assembly: GCA_015844335.1. Classification (NCBI taxonomy): domain Eukaryota; kingdom Viridiplantae; phylum Streptophyta; class Magnoliopsida; order Poales; family Poaceae; genus Chrysopogon; species Chrysopogon serrulatus. The sequence continues at coordinate 1,716 of JADLZL010003620.1, read as the reverse complement.
CTTTTTGTTGCGTATAATTTTGTCACTTTTTTTTCTCGACTTCCTTCGCTTCCTTTTGTAGCTTTGAAGAAAAAGTACTCGGAAGAGACCGAAGCTTTAAAGCTTGAAGTAAAAACCTTTCAATGATGACTCGGAGAAGGTAAAGGAGGATCTTGAAGAAACTTTAGCCGGGCTCTACTGATTAGGCGTGGTCTTGTCGAGATCTTTTGAAGGCTAAGGCATCAATAGAAGATTTGTCTATTCGTCCGAAGGCTTCAAGATAAGTGGTCGGCTCTGCTGAGTTCTGTCCCAAGATCTTGCTTCCATGCTTTGAGGAGGCCCCAAGATGCGTGTCCGACTTGGGTTTAGTTTATTCCCCGATTCGACCAGAAGCGGACTATCAACTTCGCCAAGGATGCTGTTTTGCTTGGCGTCCGAGGTGTGTTGGCTCGCATCCGAGTGATTGATCCCAACTTTCTTCTTGATAGAGTGATGGATGGGACTCATACTCCCCGAGGATGAGCGGACACTTATAGTCCGAAGCCGTGTCCCCGGCCTTAGCTCGAGAGTTTACTGATCTTGTAGAAATTACGCCCGATTGTGTGTCCGATGGTGGTGATGATCATCAGCCAGTAGGCTTCTTTATTGTAATGAAATTTTGATGTCTTCTTGTATTTTATATAAAAAGAATTTCCCTTCTTGAATCTTGTCAAATATCTTGTTGTTGACTTTGAAATGTTTGAATATTTTGTTGTCTGTCGTACTCCTTTGATGTTGTGAAGCCATCTTGGAACAAGTTAATGTTCGGGCTAAGTTGCGACCATCTTGTGCTTCAATGATTAGTTCGGACCGTAGGCCCTCATCCCAGTTCTTTTCTCTAGAAGTCGGGATAGGTCGAGCTCTCTCTTGGCTCTCATCTAGTCCCCGAAAAGGAGCTAGGATAGGGCGAGTGTTGACTTCTTTAGCCGTACTCTCATGCGTATTGTGAAAACAACCCGGAATGGTTGGGCTCAGTTTGGGTTGTAGCCATTTGCACTTCAACGATAAGTTCGGACCGTAGGCCCTCATCCGAGTTCTTTCTTCTCTAGAAGTCGGGATAGGTCGAGCTCTCTCTTGGCTCTCATCTAGTCCCGAAAAGGAGCTAGGATAGGGCGAGTGTTGACTTCTTTTTAGCCGCACTCTCATCGGTATTGTGAAAACAACCCGGAATAGTTGGGCTCGGACTAGGTTGTAGCCATTTTGCACTTCAACGATTAGTTCGGACCGTGAGGCCCTCATCCGAGTTACATTTCTCTAGAAGTTTGAGATAGGTCGAGCTCTCTCTTGGCTCTCATCTAGTCCCGAAAAAGGAGCTAGGATAGGGCGAGTGTTGACTTCTTTAGCCGTACTCTCATCGGTATTGTGAAAACAACCCGGAATAGTTGGGCTCAGGCCAGGTTGTAACCATTTTGCACTTCAACGATTAGTTCGGACCGTAGGCCCTCATCCAAGTTCTGTTTCTCTAGAAGTCGGGATAGGTCGAGCTCTCTTTTGGCTCTCATCTAGTTCTGAAAAGAAGCTAGGATTCTGTAATCTTTATTGAGTAGTGAAACTTTATTGATGAATAGTATATGTCTTTTGATTTCTAGGCAAAAAACCATTGTAATCGAGAGATGTACCATGAATTTTTTTATTGGAGCTCCGTCTTCGGTCATCGATTCGTAGGATCCCGGTCCTCGTTACTTTTGTTACTATGAA